>OY744604.1:23151735-23166735 GCA_963556255.1 Allolobophora icterica
TTCAAGACTTCAAGATTGCCTACTCAGGAGCGCTCCCAGCCCAACCACGGTCGAACAACGCAGTTTTGAGAACAGTAAGAAACAAGGTGAAATGACCAATCGGTATTTGGCGGAGTTTGGTAGGGAGCCCATTCCAGGTCATGGGGCCAGCCACAGAGAAGGCACGGCGCTGTTGTACGGCTGTCCGCGCACGGGGAACAATAAGTTCAGCCTGCCCAGCTGAGCGGAGAGAGCAACGACGTTGCGAACATGAAGTGGGACAGCAGAGCTCCCGCAGGTATGGAGGGGCCACGCCTTCAAAGCATCGCCGAACCAAGGCAGAGATTCGATAAGTGATGCGTTGCGGGTAGGGGAGCCAGTGTAGGACATCCCTCATATACGCAGACACTCTGCCAAACTTGGGGATGCGGCCTATAAGGCGGGCAGCAGAACGCAGGATTCTATTCAGGGGCTCAATCCGGCAGGCCGGCAGTCCGTTATATATGGCACTGCAGTAGTCCAGTCGAGAAACAACAAATGCATGGACAAGTGTGGAAGCTGCACCAGAGGACAAAGAACGGGAAATCACCTTCAGCTGCCGGAGCTGGTAATAACAGCTGCGGGAGAGAAGGTTTATGTGCCGCGTAAATGCAAGTTCCTGGTCCAGGATGACTCCCAAGTCCCGGACCCAGGTCGAAAAAGTAAGGTGTGGGAATTGCAAGGCAAGAGAAGTCAAATCGATTTTGGAGAGCTGCTGGGGTGTGCCAAGCCATATAAACTGCGTCTTAACCGGATTAAGTCTTAAGCGGTTTGCAGACATCCAGGCCTGCAGGGATTCCATGGCACGGGTCATGGTTTCCACAGCTGCAACAGCCCGGACAGCAGGGCAGTGTACATAGGCTTGCAGGTCATCAGCATAGGACTGGTTAAAAACTGACCCAGCCGCTAACAAGGACCCCAGGTCAGCAGTGTAGATTATGTAAAGAAGGGGTCCAAGGACGGAGCCTTGAGGCAGGCCAAAAGGAGCAGGAACCCAAGGGGACCTAGTGGATCCGTGAGCCACCATAAAGGAGCGGTCTTGCAGAAATGAAGTAAGCCAACCTAGAACATTACCAGAGAAGCCAAAGGAAATGGATAAGCGCTGCAAGAGGATGTCGTGATCGACAGTGTCGAACGCGGCACTCACATCGAACAGCGGAAGGAGAGTGACCTGGGATCTGTCAATGGCCCCATATATGTCCGATAAGAGGCGGACTAATAGGGTTTCTGTGGAGTGGCCCTTACGGAAACCCGATTGGAAGGTGGGGAGAAGACAATATTTGTCCAGGTAGCACATGAGCTGCGCGGCAACAATCTTCTCAATTATTTTAGACAAGAATGTAACATTAGCAATGGGCCTAAAATTGGTTGGTTCAGTAGCGTCGAGTCCATCCGCTTTAAGCACTGGAACAAGGATGGACCTCTTTTGGCTTGCAGGAAGAACTCCCTCTTGGAGGGAGCGGTTACACAGAACCGTAAGGAATGGTAGAAAGACATCGAGGGTCTCTTGGAGGATGAACGACGGGAGCGGATCCAGTTTGCAGGTCTTCGGCGCTGATGAAAGTATAATTCGACGGAGCTCAATATAGTATACTGGAGTCGTTAATTCCGCATTTCAAAAATATTCATTGAGACAGGCAATTAATATAGCGCCGGGAAAGAGGCTGCTCTGGCTTAGGAAAGTTAGGTGCTGAGATACCTCGAGAATTTGTTTTATTTAACGAATAATCTGTTCGATTCGGCTTACAGTGGTCTGAGCTGCTTGACATGGGAAGTCGGTTCGAGGACGGTGTCCTAACAGACAGGATCAGACAACAAGCGCCCAACCTCTGCTGCTCGATCATACATACGGTATGTATGTATGCATGACATTGCATGTATGTGTGTATGTATGTGTGTATGTATGTGTGTATGTATGCATGTATGTATGTATGTGTGCGTATCGGATCACTTGCATAGCGCCATTTACGTAACCCACCACGGCATGCAACGCTTTCCCCTTGAGACTTTAACAGCTGCGATATAACTCACCCAATTTAAACGAATATTAACTGTTATAATCGTAATCGTAAAACTCAACAGCTATAAAGCGCTGCTCTGAAGCTACGCGCAGGGCACCAGCTTATTCACGAATGCTGCGTCGTGTCAGAAGGGTTGTCCAGAGATGTCAAGGGAAGACCCGAGTCCGATTGCCAGAGACACCAGGAGGAATTGTTTATATAACACATATTCGACGAAACTACTTGGTAACATTGTGAGAGGGTATATAATATCTCTTCAAAGTATGTAGGCAGCGTAGGCTATGTATGATGTATGTATGTATCCAAGTATATAATTTAATATAGCTAGCTATTTATAGAGCGCCTTTTCGAACGTCTCTAAAGTTAACCTCACAAACAGTTAGCCGCAAGAACGGTTCATGCTACATTATGCTGCATTCTCGCCACAAGTTTATGCAGTTGATGAAATAACCTGATGCCTTCTCTTCCTAGCCAGGAACAACAGGAGCTCCCAAGCCAGTCATGATCTCACACGACAATGTAAGTGAGCGAACTATTCTATTCAATAGTAATTCTAACTATTTAGTAGCATTTCTAACTATTCAACAGTAATCTAACTCTTCAACAGTAATTATAACTATTTAGTAGTGATTCTAGCTATTCAATAGGAATTCTAACTTTTCAACAGTAATGTTAACTGTTTAATAGTATTTCTAACTATTCGTGCGTCTTACCTGTCAAAAAAGAGCGGACGGTCGACAATTCTACATTTTTCCAAAGTACACGAGCATAGGTCAAAATCTAATGTCGTTAATGTGTTGCACACAAAACAACTGACGACTCATGAATTGAAATAATCCAACATCTAAATACGTGGGTTCAAAAATACCTTAAAATATAATTTACAGAATTTTACTAAAATAACTAGAGCTATGTCAAGACCTGACCCAAAAATCTTCTCAGTTACTATGCTGAGAGGTTAGAAGATGAGCTAGAGGGTTGAACTCACCCGCCCCCAAACAACCCAGGCAACTAAAACCCTGCCTATGTTCGTATGGAAAAACTCCTGTGCAATTTCAATTAATCACTCTGTATGGTTTGTAAACGCCATTTAGCCTCTGCTTCTACATAGTTATAGCTGGATAAACGCTCGTAAATCCGCCGACGAATTGAGTCAGTCAGTACAAATAAGGATTGGTGACTGACAGATCAAGTAACTGGCTAACTGATTGGATGATATTGACTGACCGACCGAATGATTGACTGACTGACTAAGTGATTGACTGCCTGGCTGATTCATTCATTCACTCATTGTAGGTAATCTGGGCAGCCACGATAGTGGGTCGTTGCATGCAGACCCAGTATAGCGGCAGCGTCATTGTGAGCCATATGCCTCTCGGAAGTCTCGCCGTTCAGCTTACGGACATCTATGTTCCTGCAATATTTGCCTCCACTGTCTACTTTGCACCAAATGGAGCTTTAGGGGTATTATTTGACCTTACAATTTGTTCATTTATTCTATATTTATTAAACAGATTTACGTGGCGCCTCTCAAATAGAATAATCCAACTTATCAAAGGCGCTCTCTGCGCTAGCCCCTGCGAAATTAAATAGGCCTATCAATAAGTGCAGAGCGTTTACCAGTTAGTAAATCGTAATGGGAATCGTAAACCCAAATTTCTAAAGCGCTACTCTAAAGTTAAGCGCAAAGAACCAGCTTATTCACGAGCACTGCGTCGTAGAGAGAACAATGTCCAGTCGAGTTCCGAGTCTGGTTGGCAGACCGGAGAGAGAGAGAGAGAGAAGAGAGAGAGAGAGAGAGAGAGAGAGACAGACAGACAGACAGACAGACAGACAGACAGACAGACAGACAGACAGACAGACAGACAGAGACAGAGACAGAGACAGAGACAGAGACAGAGACAGAGACAGAGGCAGAGACAGAGAGACAGAGAGACAGAGACAGAGAGACAGAGACAGAGAGACAGAGAGACAGAGAGACAGAGAGACAGAGAGAGAGAGAGAGAGAGAGAGAGAGAGAGAGAGAGAGAGAGAGAGAGAGAGAGAGAGAGAGAGAGAGAGAGAGAGAGAGAGAGAGAGAGACCGGAGAGAGGCAGAGCAGCTGTTACATTTAAAATTACATCAGTTTAAGTTGCACGGTTGATTTCGATGTTCCAGTTATCCATGTTATATGTACGTATGTATCAAAACAATAAATCTAGCGCATTTTTGTACTTTACAAAAGCAATCACCCAGTTGCTACTGTGGCGTAGACCCCATATGTATCTAAACATATAGAGACAATTATTCATTCATTCATTCATTCATTCATTCACTCAGAGGACTTACGTAGCATCCCTCCAAGATACCTTCTCAGGGACACTTCCAGCCCATCTCTGGCGTTAAAGAACAGTTTTCAGATGCTTGTAAAAGGTGCATGAAGATTCCCTATTTAATATAGCGCTGGTTAACCTATGACCCTGTTCAGTTCAGTGACCATGCTGTGTTCAGGAGGAACTGCAGCGGACGATGAAGGAGGTTCAGCCGACGATCTTCGCCGCTGATGGGTCAGTGTTCGAGAGAATGCGAGAGATGATGGAAGATCGATTCGCCAGCAGCCACGTCATCACTCGCGCTGTCATCCGTTGGGCCATGCGTAAAGGAAAGGCCGCTCAACAATCGACCTCCGCCAGGTAAATCAACATTGATAATGCAAGACTAATATTGCGTTTGTTTGTTTTGTCTTTCTTTGTCAATCGCTTGCTCCATTATGTGTCACTCGGGCTGTCCTAATTTAGCTGGACCCTGTGTTTGTTTGGACAGTCTTTTTGTATCCGCTTCACTCAAATTTTGACCTCGTTTTTCATACTTTCTTCTTTCTTTCGATCAGTTTTCTTGTTAATTTTTTTCATTCTGTGCTGGGTACAATAAATTGTTTGAATTTGAACATTAATACAATGCAAAACAATACAATGCAACACATTGCATTGTGCTGGGTACAATACAATAATTATGCAATACAATACAATAATTATGCAATACAATAAAACACAATATAATACAAAACAATACAATGCAATATTATAGGCCTACATTAGAGTACAGATGAATACAATTTAAGCTTACTATAAACATTTGCCTATAGTGAAATACAACCCAGTACTGTAGTAGGCCTACAATTTGTTACTAAAACATCTACTATGGTTCGCAACAGTGAAGGCAAATGCAAAACAGTAAATTGACATACAAAACACATTAAAGTTTCATAAACTGACGGAATTAGATCACCATGGCGACAATGGACGGGAATCCTTTGGTTGGGTTCCAAGAATGTGCGTGGGCGCGTCATTGGTGAATCTTCCAGTTGCATATGCGTTGTTTTGCTATAGACGAAGTATCTTTCTTTGCTGATACTTAACACAACATCGAATAGCGCCTTAGACAGTGCTTGTGTACTTAAGTTAAAAGGCTCTCTAGGAAGTATCCGATTACATACATACACATACTGTAGTTCTTCTTCACTGTTCTGCTCTTAGGCAGGTCCAGGAATGCAACGACGCCATTCTTCTCTATTATGTACATTTTCCTCAATTTATTTAAATGCTCGTCTCTCTCTTTTATCCATCATCCAGTCCAAAATCCCAGTTCTTGGTCTTGTTGTTGTTGTTAGTTACTGTTTAACGACACTGTGTCATAACAAAGCTGACATAGCGTCGCCCTCCTGCTTTCTCCAGGCTTGGGACTGGTACCACCAGAGGTTGGGTGTTGGCGGAGTTTCTTGGTCTTGTTGCAATATAACTTTCGAGATGTTCTTAATGCTTAGTCGCTCAAAACCTCTTCTCTGGGGATTGGCGAACGCTGTCGTCTATAAGAGACTTCGTCGAAATCTCGGAGTCAACAAATCGGAAAGTCTCATCTCGACCAGTCGACCGATTCTGAAGTCGACGCTCGACTTCTTCGCCAGTCTCAACTTCAACATCCAAGAAACCTACGGACTGACGGAAGTCACAGGTTTGAAGGGTTCAATTGTTGGGAAAACAAGGCAAACCCGATGGATTACCTCCCGTTGCTTTTAACAACATAGCCTTTTATTTCTGTTGGTTTCGGTCTGACTGCTAGAAACACAAGGAGCACTGTTTAGAGAAAAATAAATAATGAGCCGCTAACAAACAAAGAACGAATGTATGCATGTGTGCATATAATTATACATGCATGTATATTTTATGTATGCATATTTGTATGTCTGTATGTATGCATCTATGCGCTGAGGGTATGGGTTCGACCCACGTCCTCTGAGACGGTTAATTTTTGGGAACTTTAGAAAGTCCTTCACTCACAGTTGCTCAGACCGTAGATTGCTACTTGGTTATTAGACAGTGGCGCTTATTAAATTCATAATAATAACATTCATGATGTATGTATGCATGTATGTAGGCCTATGTATGTTTGCTTGTATGTAAGTAAATATAAACAGAATTGAATTTGATTTAATCTAATCTATTTAATCTAATCCAATGACTTATGTAGTGCCGTTATCACAATGTAGAAGGCGTCAATCGATGGTCGCTCGAAATGAAAGTCCGAGAGCCCAACACTGTTTTCAGCAGAGCAAGAGTCAGGGTCTCTGGCGTATGGAGAAGCAAGGAGCGGAGATAGGTCTGCTGCTTTGAATGCAGTATTTAGTTAAGTATGACACCGATTTAAAGCTGAGTTATTAGCTCAATGGGCGGCAGGCGTGATGAGCGCAAAATGAGTATAGTATGTTTGTATTTAGGGTTTTTGTTATGGCTCGTGCCATAGAATTTTAAACCTTTCGTAGTTTGTGCAAATATCTTCCTAAAATACCAATACCATAAATAGGGCCTACACGCAGGTCAATTGTTGAAGCATTTACTGTGTAAGTACGCTCGTGTCAGTGTTTGTGTTTGTTTGTCACTTAGGACTTCATACAAAATCGCTTCCTGAGAAACTTCGATATTCGTCCGTTGGCCAGGAAATAGACGGATGTGGAACAAACATCGTTGATCCGGATGACACCGGATGTGGAGAAGTCAGTTCCCATGGTCGTCTTTGTTCTTGCAAAGCTTTGTCATGCGACTGTTGAAAACGCTGAGCCTAGATATGTTGTTTTAGATTTCGGTGTTAGGAGGATGAAACTGTTTGAACGATCCATATAAAATACATGCGTGGTGGGGCATGATATGGTAAGTTAGTATGTAAGAGTAGGAGTCGATGAAGTCACGTAGGGCCAGGTTAGGTAATGGTATGGCATGGTATGTTATGGCATGGTGTATTGTGGTATTGTATGGGATGGTATTATGCTGTATGGCGTGACATGACATGGTATTGCATGGCATATCATACATGGTATGGCATAGTGTAGTATGATATTGTATGAAATGGTATTGCATTTTGTGGCATGACGTGACTTGGTATTGCATGGCATATCAAGGTGTGGTAAGACAGTAGTTTTGGTTAGGCTAGGTGAAGTTAGATTGCGAGATGAGACATGGTAACATATATTACATTTCGAATAGGTTGTGAACGGAATTTACAACTTTGCGCTTATGGTATGAAGAGCAACACACCTCAGTTTAAAGCTAATTCAGTTGAAGCGAAAAAACACAACGACAACATTCATACAACTGGACAACATGTTGCATCACTTGACAACGCGTTGTCAGGTATGACTGACGCACTGGGATTCTAAACCCAGACCCCAGAATGAACGGCGTTACTGACCGACTGTGGCATTAAAACTGTGGTTGTGTTAACTTGATAGATTCATATCAGAGGGCGCCACGTGTGTATGGGTTACCTGAACATGGAAGGAGAGACGAAAGCAGCCTTTGGTGACGACGAATGGTTTAAGACAGGAGACATTGGAAGGAAAGACAAAGATGGATACCTCTACATCACAGGCGGAAACAAAGGTTAGTAAATAAAGCAGCACTCTTCACAAAACATACCATGACATGGAATTGTAAGTTTGCCATTTATTATCCTACCTTGATATGCATTAACTTACCCAATCTAACGTAACCTTACCTTACTTTACCTTACCTTATTTTGGCTTACCGTATCTCACCTTTCCTTCTATTAACTTACATGACTTGGCTTTATTTCGCAAAATCTCACCTTACCGAGCGGTAGTGTTTAAGTTGTCAAAAAAGAGCTGGAGGATAAAGAATTTCAGATTACTAAAGCACAGGAACACAAGTCGAAATCTAATACTGTTTATTGTATTGCATTGTATTGTATACGAATGCTAAGTCTAAGTATTGTATATGAATGCTCATATACAATACTTAGACTTAGTCTAAGTCTAAGTCTAAGTATTGTATATGAGCATTCATACAGCGCCTTTCGCGGTATAGACCATTCAGAGGCGCTACCAGTGCGCGAGACCCCGAGAGAAAAAGCAGGATTTAAGGTGAGAAAAGGAAGAAGCAACGCTACCAGAGAGAATGGTTGTAGATTCATAGGAGGAGGAAGTCGGTTTCAAAGGACAGAGATTGACCTGTATCAATATGTTGCATACTGATGACTAAAGAGATATTCTAGTTTCCTCACCCCCAACGTCTTGCAGCTACTTAGCTGAGGTGGTTAGAAGAAGAGCTAGAGTATAATAAAATTGAAACCAAACCTCTGACAAGTAAAACACAGCCTAACGGTGAATTACGAACTGATGGCTTTTGATTTCATATACTTATAGATGTAGTGACTTTGAAGACGGGTGAGAAACTACAGTCGGTTGCTTATGAAATGGCCGTCAAGGACAACATTCCGTGTGTCGATTACTGCATGCTCGTGGGTAACAAGCAGAAATACCTATCCATGCTTATCACGCTTAAGGTAACTAATACGTTTAATCCATCGATTGTCTAGTTATTATGCTCCTAGTATTCGTTCCCATTCACTGCCAAATTTTGTGCTTTCTGTCACCAATGAATGTCTAAAGAAACGCTGTCGCTTTTTTCGAATGATGAGAGAGAGAGACAGACAGAAGACAGACAGACAGACAGACAGACAGACAGACAGAGACACAGACAGAGACACAGACAGAGACACAGACAGAGACACAGACAGAGAGAGACAGAGAGACATAGAGACAGGGACAGACATACAGAGACATAGACAGAGACAGACAGAGAGACAGAGTGAGAGAGACAGGAAGACAGACAGAGACAGAGACACACAGACAGACAGACAGAGACAGAGAGGGAGAGAGTGAGAGGAAGGGAGGGAGAAGGAAGGCAAAGAGGGAAAGCGCTACAGAGGGACAGATAACGAGGAGCCACGCAAGCGATTTCCTCAGAATTCTTAGCAACTGAAAACTTGTACATAAAGAAAGAAGTATTCAACCTGGCGATCGCATCCTTTGCGCAGATATGAAACTCTAACACAGTGTGACAGTAACACGATGTAGTTTACCATTTCTGTTCAACCCTACTAAACTTGGCGTTGCTTTTCAGACTGAGTCAGACCCAGAAACGCAAAAACCATTGGACAGACTACACCCACATGCGAAGCGATGGATTGCAATGACCGGATATCAAGTGGAAACCTTGTCTCAGCTCATCACTGAAAACGACCAAAGACTCAGGAAAGAAATCCAGGATGGCATCGATAAGGCAAACGCAAATTTTCCAGTAAAAATCGATCGCTGGAAACTGTTGCCTCAAACTTTCTCATTCCATGAAGGAGAACTGAGTATGTTTTATTATGGTCTTTAACACTGGCTGATCTTGTGCATAGGCTTCGTTAACGCCACTCTTATAGTGCATACATGTAAATAATAAATATCAGTCGATATTCGCAGCTACACTAATATCGATAGACAATCCGTACATAAGGATTATAGGTAGCCATGGGAACAGGAAAATAAGGCATCATACATGACATTGTATTATTGCCAAGTATTCCAGGATTAGTGTATAGCACGATCTTTTTCTATTCTACTCTATTTGATCTATTATAGATAGAGATTAGATTTGTGTTTAATATATTCTCTATTTGATCTAATCTTAAGAATTCCAGCGAGTTATGTTTCATTGCATTATATGTTAGACTTTATCAAATAAATTAACCGACTCCTTAATATATCTGAGTGATAGCCATGTACGTATAGGAGATTCACAAGAGACACCACGTACAATACTGTGCCATCTTTATATGGGATCGGATCACTTCCATCTGCAGCTCCTCATGACCTGGGTGTTCCACGGTGCTCAACTTACATGTAAATGTGTGTCTACATTGTATACATGGACTTGTATCGTAATCGTAATCGAGAAATTTCTAAAGCGCTACCTAAAAACCGAGGGCAGGGCATCGACTTGTAGGCCTACATACACGCACATCTCTTACTTCCACTGTGCAACACGGTATACTTTCTCCATATGGGTCGGTCCTTCATTCCTGAGCAGGCTGCCTCCTGCGATATGGACTTCCTTGTTCCCCTTCTGTCTCTATTCCACCATCGGTTTAAACCCGTCCTATTGATCGTTGACTTGTTGCGTCAGATTCGTAGCACCTCTGTAGAGCTTATCCAAAAGGCGCAATATAAATGTGCAATTACGATGACAATCACTGCTTTGTTTTAATTGCAATAACAATCACTGTTGTGTTGTGTTGCTAAGCTCACTTTCGCAAGATGAAGCGATTCGTAATACTGAAGAAATATATCAACGACATTGAGTCAATGTACCCAAGGAAAAGCCAATGACCGCCGATCAAAATCGTCTCCGTATGACTTCCAGAAAACTACGCTTGCCGTCTCTTCAGTAAAACCTTGTGAAAAGCAGAGGAGAATGTTAAGAAATATCCGTCTTCACCGACCAGACAGAAAAACACTCTTCTTCAACGACACGAATCATCTTCACCAAAGATGACTCCAATCCTCACGAGATTTCGTTCCTCAAAGCTCTGATGCATCCTAGCATCACGGTGTTGTCTGAGCTATTCTGCGTAAATGCCCCAATAAATGATATGTTTTAAAGCATATTCTATTAAGCTGTCCTGAACTCGTTTACCGCTGTGTGAAGTGATTTCCGTACGTCATTGACTGCAAGACAATTGGAAGACAATTGGAAAAGGCATCGATAAGACAAAGACCCTCTTTCAGACAGACCTAGGGATTATTTCCTTGTGAGAGAGACAATCAATTTGTCCAGCACTAGCTGCTTCAGTATGGTATTGTATGAAATGGTATTGTATTCAGACTTCAGACTTAATATTCCAGTAAGCTCGGATATTAAGTCAAGCTTGGAAACGTGACAATTTGCTTCAGACATATATGTCTCAAGTTTCACTCGCCCCAAATTAAATTCTGACAATGCTTTACCGACCGCGCAGGTCATGACATTTGACAAAATGCTAATGAACTGTTCAGGTACTATTAAGTAACTCTTGCCGCGCGACTAACATGCTTTGGGACTATAGTAGTTAATGCACACGGAAAAAGTGCATCAAGAAGATAAGAAACGTTGAATAGCTTTGAATAAATTGCCAAGTTTATGCTATTCCAATGAACAATCTTGTCTCGACGTACAATTTGGAGAGTTGTAAGAAAAACTTATATCCTACTAACCATCGCAAAAAATAGGCTATTGCATGACCTTCCTGTACTTGGCTTCACCTCTATGGAAGTCACGTGTCTGGTGGTCACGTGGACAACGTCGGCCGCAAATAGCTGCTTTAATTTGAAATACTGTTGCTATGACTGCCACTCTCATAACTTGTAAATGTAAATGTAACTTTTCGAAATTTCTCAGCGCCGGCAAAAGCCGCGTCAGAGAGACCACGACAATACCGTCATTTATTCGTCGCCTTAAATCTTGTTTAGTTATAATCATCATCATCATCACCATCATCATCAGCATAATCATAATAATAATCATCATCATCATCATCATCATCATCATCATCATCATCATCATCATCAACATCATCATCATCAATATTATCATTAACATAGTCAGTTTCATTTATTACCACCGCTGCAACAACTATTACCACCACGATCACCACATCTATGATAAAAATTATCACCACCACTACCATCACTACCACCATCACCACTACCACCACCATTAGCCTCTCGCTGAATAAATTCGGTCCTGAAATACGCCGTCATACTTTGGAAAGGACGAAGAAGAGCAGTCCCTTAAGCTAACCGCTTTAAGCAGCCATTTGTATGAAATATTAGCGACCTCACCTTTGTTAGTATCGGCAGTTAAAGGCAGGTGGACACTCCTATCGCTAGCTGACTAATCTTCCCACGGACAGTGTACGATCAGTGAAGTAATTTCAACTGAGGTTGGTAGGGGCGCAAATGGAACTGAAATCCCGAAACAATTATATGCTCTTGTGCTGGGTATCCTCAGGTCAAGGCAGATCCAATAATGAGATAGTCTCTATAGCAAGTACACGCACCACAAGATCGGTCAATTCATTTTGTCAGTTCATACTGAATTTAACTCTTTCAATTAATGTTCATGATTATTAATATTCATGAGTGTTAATATTCATGAGTATTAATATTCATGAGTATTAATATTCATGACGTAGACAAAAGGAGGCTATAAACACTCGACAGTAATTAATAATAGGCCTATGTATACTGGATTCTCGTCAACATGGGATTACAATTCCAAGATGTCGATAGACAAATGCTGTGTATAATTCGCGATTTACTTCTATTTAAATGTAATGATTGACGATTCAATTCGTAAACAAATAACGGGCGCTGGAGAATGCGCTATTGTTCGTACAGTTTTAATGGTCACAAGTCAAGGCTTATTTGGAGCAGAACTGGATAATTGATGGAAAGTCTTTACTACAGGTCGACTGAACTAATCTAATCTTAGAACTTCTACTTGCGGTCTTCTTCCAACAGTGTATGCAGTAAAATGCAATTTTCTTTGGGAGCATAATTGAATATTTGATGGAAGACTTGCTCCAGTTAAGCTTGTAATTACTCTGACTGTAGTCTTCTCCCAATGCTTTCTATTGGCGTCAGTTTAAAAGGCTAAAGAATCATAGGTCTAATTCGTAAGCAACGGCTTCAGATAGTAATTTTTAATGACTAACGAACAAAATAAAAGAACGAACCAAATAACGAACGAATGAAGGGAAACAAAGCGAATGAAACAAATAACGAACGGAGAACAAATGAATAACGGACAACGGAGCGATAACTATAGCGCTGGATATAATGATGACAATGATGATGATGATGATGACGACGACGATGATGATAATGCTGTTGACGACGATGATGATGACGATGATTATGACGACGGCGATGATGATGTTGATCATGGCGGTGGTGGTGATGGTAATAATAAGGATGATATAGGTGATGATGACGATGACGACGACGACGGTGATGATAATGATGACGATGATGATGATGATAATGGATGTAAGCACTGCATTTTAATGTAAAGCGCTGGGTGATCTAGACGTTGAGTCTGGCTATCGATGGATAAGACCACATCACAAATCACAGTAGAATTATCAACTCGACCGTCAGCCCTTAAGACGAAGACAAAATCCGAGCATTCAACTGTACGCAAACCACACGTCCATTCATCCCACCAGCCAGCCGTCAGATTCAAACGCAAAGGTCAGCTTCTCTTCTCGATAGGGTTTCTACATCTGCCACTTGAAAACCAGTCAATGCTGACCCAGTTAGCTACATCGTTTAGAGCGTTCGTCCCTTGCTCCTGTCCGCCTGAGGATTCCGGTTTGCAAACCGATGGTGACTCTAACAGAGATTTTGATCTTGGGCTGGCACGGTCCGTATAAGCGGACCTCAAGTGACATTGCACCCATTCAAAAGGGAAGCGGTGGTAAAGGTTCTCACCGGATCAATTGGCAGGGTCGAGGCCATAACATCGCTCTAGCACGGTCCTCATAAGAGGATCTTAAATGGTGTGGCGCTCATTCAAACGGGCAGTGGAGATGAAGGATCTGACCCGACCAATTCATTTAGAAATGAACATGTTAGAGTCCAAACGTTCGCTACAGAAAAAAACGTGTACATTTGCATTTACAATATTATTCCAGTGCAATCAGTCTTTGTATCCTCGACGTATATGAAACCACGTATACACTTACCGTTCAAGAACGCTGCACAAAATTATGTCCGTGTTACGTCAGTTATTCAATATCCAACCACTCATCAACGTCATCATCATCATCATCATCATCATCATCATCATCATCATCATCATCATCATCATCATCATCATCATCATCATCATCATCATCATCATCATAATAATAATATTATTATTATTATTATTATTATTATTATTATTATTCATTTTAACATTTGCGTGCAAATATTGTTTTCATTATTATTATTTTTAATTATTACGATTATCGTCAATACCATCATCATTTACCACTGGCGTAAACTTGTCCAAAATATTGGGGGGGGCATATGGGGTCTGGACCAGAGGTGCCAAAAAACCAGGCTTTTTGAAGACGAAAAGTTGTTTTCTGTTGATTTTTTCGTTTTTTTCGTTTTTATTGGTTTTTTGTTTTGGTTGTTTTTAAGATTTTCGGATTTTGGATCATAAAAATCAAATGGCACGAACAAGAGCTCAAACTCATTTAAATTCAGTTGCGATTTCCGAAAATTAAAAATCATTAAATCAATGTTATTAAAATAACTTCTAAAAAAATAAGAAATTTATTTTTTTAAATAAAAAAAAAATTTTGGGTTTTCTTTTTAATTGTTTTTGTTTAAAATCAAAAACCGAAAAAACTTTTTCACCTCTGGACAGTCAGCAGAGGCTTCAAAAACCGAGAAAACTTTCACCTCTGGTCTGGTCTACGCCTATGTCATTTACTAAAATTATTTTCCTTGTTCATAATGTTTGCATGCATCTAGATTGCGATGAAGTAATTCCATCGGAAGCTGTTCATGTGTCTGGAATCGATCAACCGGTCAGAATCTTCCAGTTGA
>OY744604.1:23171735-23259235 GCA_963556255.1 Allolobophora icterica
CGAGGGTTGGTCGCTTCATGGACAAGTTTCCTCCATCTCCTCCTGTCCTCCGTCTCCGACAACACTTGATTGAACGATAAATCCATCCAAGTTCTGATGTTGGTGAGCCATCCCATCCTCGGTCCCCCTTGTGCTCTTGCCCCTGGTACTGTACCCTGCACTATCTCCTTTTCCAGGCAGTCTCCCTTCTTCCTCATCAGGTGTCCAAAGTAAGAAAGCTTCCTTCGTTTGATCGAGTTAAACAAGCTTCTTTCTGTTCCTATCTTCTCCAGTACCCATTCATTTGTTCTTTTTTCCGTCCACGATACTCTCAGAATCTGTCTCAAGCATTTCATTTCGAATGCTTCTATTCTTTCTTCGTCTCTTTTCAGGTCGGACAGTAGCGTAGTGTGCTATAAAGAAACCTCCAACCATGAAATAATACAACATGTGTTGTGTTTCTGTAGCCAGCTCCTGGAGGTGAATATAAAGGCGTTATGCTGTCCCACGATAATGTAAGTTCCTACTGTTTACGAGGGTTGAATACGCGGTATTTATGGCCACATGGACTACAATATTATATAACAAAGTGCTGCGTATATTTTATGAACTTACATGATATCCGCTTACATGATAAACTAAGTGCCTAATGCTAGCTAGATATTCTGCTGGTATTAATCTCGTTTTGTTCCTGACCGAGTCACTCTTGGCTCTGTTGTTGACTTTGTGTAAGATCCTAATCCATAGTTCTAGTTGCAACTATAGCCAGAGTTCCCCTACCACTCCAGTTTTTAGTTCTGATGAGGACGTAATCCGGTATTATTACTCATTGCCATAATCCAAGGTTAGGTAATTTTTATTATGCATAGATGTAACACAAGGCGGTAGTTCAAGGACCTAATCTGATCCTGTTCGTAGTCACTATTTTAATTTAATTTTTATCTTCATTTTCTTACTTAAATTTCAAGTTTAATTTAATTTTTATTTAATTTTATTATTTTATTTCTGGTTAAGTTTTTGTAAGCCACTAACCTAATCCTTTAATCTGAGTAGCACAACATAGCTTATTATTATTGTTGTTAATTGTATTGTTATTTTATATATGGTTGTTCATTATATTGTTGTTCGATTTCTGCTGCTCGTTGTTGTTGTCATTGTGGGTTGGTTGCTGCGTTGTTGTTCTGTTGTCATCATATTGTTGTATTGTTGTTGTATTGTTTTTGTATCAGTTGTTGTGGACGGCAACTGTGGTCGGTCAGCAGCTGGACATGAGATACGACAGAGAACGGGTCATTAGTTTCCTTCCTCTCAGCTCCACCTACAATCAAGTCTTCGACATATACATTTCCATTCTCTACGGATCCACGGTCCACTTTGTTACAACACCCGACGCGATCAAGGTATTCAGTCCTCACCTGGACTCAACAGCATCAGCAATTGCAGCAGCTACATCTTCATCGTTGTCATCGTAATCATTACCATCACCACCACCTTAATGATTATAACCGCTACCAACATCATCACCATCATTTTATAATCACCATCACCAACACCACAATCAATCAATCAATCAATCATCGTCATTATCATTGTCGTTGTCATAGTCATCGTTATCATTAGCAACAACAACAACAACAACCTGGGAATGGCAAACTTATCTACAATCTGGTCGATCACTTTATCGTTTTCATTGACAACACGGCCTATTTTGTTATTCGCTGATTGGCCAAAAATGACTTTACATTTGAAATATGCCCCACTTAATAATGAATTGGTCGATGTAAACACTGTTTAACATAAAATAATGTATTATGTGTAACAAGGGTTCTAAGTAGTTCAGAAGACGTGTAATCTGTGCTAGAACCAACGCAAGTTAACCTGGAACGCTTAATGGCCCAACTGTACAGTTCTAGCTTCCTCTTACGAGTTATGATAGTGTCCACTGCAACAGCATGCTATCATCCAAACCTTGCTCGATGTTTTAGGGTGTACTGGAGACTGTTAAAGAGGTTCGTCCAACTCTTTTCATGGCCATTCCAGGAATTTACGATCGAATGTTCGAGAAGCTGTCGGCTGATTTCAAGAACGATGACTGGTTGAGACGGAAACTGACGCACTGGGCGACCGACATTGGCAAAAGGGTTCACAGGTCACACAGCAGAGGGTAAACCAAAAGCTCTTTTTACCACTCGTAAGAAATAAAATTTCGATTGTGCGTACTACGATAACAATGCAGTGTGATAGAATTGCTGTGCTCCGAGATTTTATCTTAGGGAGTTGTATGTCTCGTTCTAATCCATTCCTGGCCATAAATTCCTTCTTCTGGTTGTTCCCACAGAGAGAACATCCACAGTGCAGCACAGAAGCTTCGCTGTGGTCTCTCAATCTTTCTGGAATAGAATACCTAGCATCTTACGACATGAACTCCTTGGTCTTTCTGTACCTCTAAGCTTATTTCGTAAGCGCTTGAAAGTCATTTGTTCGATCCTGGTTATGTGCATTGTGTGTATTTAATGCTTAATTAAGTGAATGCTTCAATGCTCTATAGTGTAATGGTTAGCTGCAATCGATAGGTCAGGGATTCAAATCCCCGCCAGGGCAGAAATTTGGTTCGAGATTTCTGCTCCAACTGCACCCCCTATAATGAGAAGGCCTACACTGTCGGTGGGAAGATGAGACGGCGAGGGACAGGACTAGCCATTCGCCGTCATATGCCGAGGCTGATGAAAGGAAGTCACTAACACTTCACACCATGGTTGCCTCAGGGCTATCTTAAGGGACTGCTCTTCTTCTTCTTCTTCTTCTTCTTCTTCTTCTTCTTCTTCATCATCATCATCATCATCTTCTTCTTCTTCTTCTTTATAATGTCTTTGTTGCAGTACTAATTAAGGTGAACCTGCAATGTTCCGTTTCGTTATGTTTAGTCATAATTCGAGACCCGTTTGTTTCTGCTTGGCGAATGCTTTGGTCTATGGCCACGTGCGGCGACGTCTTGGCTTGGATCAGACGCAGATGTGTCTGGCGACGGGAGCTCCCATCTCAACCAAGACCTTCCACTTCTTCGTCAACCTCAACATCCCCATTCTCGAGGTGTACGGACAGGCCGAAACCTCAGGTCCGTCTCTGTTATAGCATACTCTCTGTCTGCCTGTCTGACTGTCGGTTTGTCTGTCTGACATATATACATAATAACCATAACCATAACCATAACCATAAGTTTTATTACTTCGCATAATATCATAATATGCAGTAACAGAAATAATATCATTCAGTGTAAAATTTTAACAGAAAACAGATAAATTAATTAGTGTCCAATGGAAGTAAAGGGAGAGAAACCCTTAAGGGACCTGGGTCCCGCTATCAGGGTTACCCTTGTACATAAAAAATAACGGCAACTGGCATAACATTGTAATACTAGACATTTTGGACTTAACTAGTTAACTAAACATCGAAGTAATATCAGATCAGGTGTCAGCATCAAAACCTAGTGCGCATTTAAGGCAGTAATTTGTTAGTAAAATATGGATGGGGAAGGTTGGGGAACTGTTGCTACTGTTGCTACTACATGCCTATCTTGTTGTCTGACAATGGGTCTGTCTGACTCTCTGCAGTTGTATGTCTGTATGTATGACTGCTTATATTGATAATTTTCTGTGTAACTGATTTGAATAATTATCACTATTTTGGTACTTTATGTAGCAACATTAGAGAGCCTTCAGAAACGCTATAAGATCAGTATCCAACATATCGTAATCACATATTCCAAATCTCTAAAGCGTAAGACTATGCTAGGCGAAGGGCACCAGCCTATTCGCGAGCGCCTAGTGCAAATGAAACTTCAAATCCGCTTATAATTAAATGTGCATTTTTGTACTTTGAGAAGATTAGGACTGAAAACGCAACTTCTTTCTGTTGTAGGTTTTCAAACGGTGTCTTTACCATTGAAATATCGATCCAAATCAGTTGGTCCGCATATGCCTGGCTGTTACGTCGACATCGCCAACAAAGATGCCTTTGGGCATGGAGAGGTGGGACTCTCATTGAGCACTGTACATGTAGTCTTCCCTACTAGGTTTATTTATATAAACCTTGGTTTGCTTTATTTAGTTTCAAATATATACTGTGATGTGTTTTATATACCACAGTAGTCTTCTGTACTTAGATTCCAAAATAATCTTATTTCTTTAGTTCGATTCACTAAGAACTATATTCCCACGTGCTGTTCTTCCAAAATAATTTGGTTTTAATTTTGGCTCATGCAATCAACCCAGTGGGACAAAGCTGTGTCCCTTGATCTGTGGTTTATATCAGTCCCCCTATATAAAAAAAAACAGACAGAAATGCCAACAGCACACTCATCTTCACACTGTCAAACTTTATTTGAAAAGGTTAGTGAAATTCCAGATATTATAATGAAAATGTTGGGAGTTAATTTGAGGCAATCTTTAACAAGTTTATACTTCATACAACGCACGTCAACTTGGCAATGTCAAGTTTGTCAACTGCATACTTTGCGTCAGAAAACAAACTGTTTTCGACTCTGGTTTGTACAATTAAATTTGTGTGATCGGCATATTGGGTTGTTGTCTTGTTGAAGATATGGGTGAAGGGAAGGAATGTGTTCATGGGTTATCTGAGGGATCCGATTGAGACGATGCTGGCCTTCGATGCGAGTGAATGGTATAGGACGAGAGACAGAGGAACAGTGGACAGCGATGGCTTCCTCTTTATCACCGACAGGGCCAGAGGTAAGTTCCTTCTTTAGAAGCTAACCGACATGTATGTAAGTGTGTCTATGTATGAATGTATGTATGTATTTACATGTAGTCATGCATGCCTTTAGACACGCATTTATGAATGTATGTACTTAGGCTATGTCTGCATTATGTATATATGTTTCTATGTGTGTATGTTTGTTTGTTTGTTTGTTTGTATTTATGCACGTATTTATGAATGTATGTACTTAGACTACCTATGTATTATGCATGTATGTATGTATGTATGTATGTATGTATGTATGTATGTATGTATGTATGTATGTTTGTATGTATGTATGTATGTATGTATGTATGTATTTATGTATGTATGTATGTATGTATGTATGTATGTATGTATGTATGTATGTATGTATGTATGTATGTATGTATGTATCAAGATACTTAATATAGCGCCTTTTAAGTACCTCACTCAAACGCTGCATACATGGCTATCTGACTTATCTAAACAAATGCGTTTGTTAATTGAGTATAATTGTCTCCTTTTAAATTAACTTCCTGTTTTATTGAACTTTGAGCGCCATTGAGATCAGCGTAAACAGCGTTTTTGAGAGGCAATTCAACGGCGCTATATTAATTGTCTAGATTTCATGTATATGTTATGTATGCATTAGGACACTTAGCACTTTAACGACGAGTTGCATTGATTTACCATTCGTTTTTAATACACTGTCGTCATTTAAGTTTTACTATAGCGCAATTGTAGAACCTCAGAAAGATCGCCGACCCCAATGACTCTAGACTGGAATATAGACCCCCCTGATGTATGCCTGGACGATGCCAACAGCTGAGGCACGTGCCTGCATAATTGTTTTGAAAGCAATAGCCTACTCTACACTGAGAACCAGTGTAGTGTATCTCGCATTATATCCACTCATGTCATGCACATTATACTTGTACTAGTGTATTTTCCCGTCATAATTATGACGGCAGTATATAGTGTTAGAGTATATTATGACGTCATATTATAGGCCTATATGTGTCGTCAAGTGTGTCGTCAAGACCGCCGTCGTCAAGACGGCAGTAGAAACGGCTTCTGTTTCACAATAGAACAGAAGCCGTTTGTGACGTAGCGTCCTCCGACAGTGTCGCGTGAGGAGATCGACAACAACGACGAGATGGCATCATCATTATGATGTAAGCGTCGTTGCCGGTCGAGATAGGATGATGACGGACGAAAAGCCAGTCTCCACTTGGGCAACAATGAAGGCAGCGAGGCCCAGGTGTAATCGGACACCACACAGCCAAGGTGTAATAGGACACCTCGCGGCTATGGTGTAACCAGACACCGCCCGCGCTGCAGGCGAGCGACGACCCGCGTATCGAGGAGCAATCTGACACTAATTGACGATAGCTTGACGTGGGGAGGGAGGCTGACTGATGCACGCTGGAGTTCCTACTTAACAGAAGGGAACGGAGAACACGGGACTGTTACTACTGACGAACGCGACGTGTGAACATCGGTCGAGCGATCAACATCGGGAGGAACGATCAGCGGCGGCGGCAGAGTATAGTCCGTCAGATTCAGAGACTGACGCAAAAGAACGATCTGTAGTTAGGCTGTACGAAGCAACATTTGAGATAGTCCGATTTAATATCTAAACGCTTTAATACTACGTGGAAGTTCCCGTAGAGTTAGTGTATATATATTTGTTTCCTTAATTAAATTCATTTATTAATTAAACAAAGTTCGTCGTGAATCTTCTATAGAAAAGTTAGGCACGTTAAATAAAAGTGCAAGTAAAAGAACAAGCAATCGAGGGTCGACATCAACACACGGCAAACACACGACGGGGAAACCTCCGATTGCGACAGACAGACAAATTTGCATACAAGGAAACTATTATATACCGTAGAATGTCATCCTTGTGGAGTGGTTTTTACGGGGTTTTGTGGCTTTAGATCTCCTGATCACCGAGTCGGGCGATAAGGTTGCTCCTAAGCTGATTGAAGATGCGGTTATGTCGAAGCTACCTTGCGTTAGCCACTGCATCCTGGTGGGAGAAGGTCGGAGATACGTGTCGTTGCTCCTGACACTTAAGGTAAGCAGTGGCAGATTAAACGCATGGTTTCATGGATTGTACATTGTACACTGATTAATTAGATAGACTCTGATATTATTTGTCTTTTTAACGTGAGAGCTCGGCCGCACATGAGACCGACCTTTGGGATTCCGGACATGAACTTTGGAGTAGCATCTCTCCTTTGAACTTATGTATTATTATAGTAGTTAGTAGTTAATAAGTTAGTTGGTAGGTACTAAAAGCTAACAAAAGACATAGCATAATTTACAAGCATTAAAGCTCTTCTGATAGATAGATCAAAGATACGTAACGCATTGATAAGAATGTTTCGTTATTTCTTAACTTTCATGCGATTGATCTTTGTGACGATACCTGCGACATATCTTACATCAGGCAGATGAGATTAGGTTAGATAAGATCAAGTTGGATTAGATTAGGGCCTACATGAGATTAAATGAGACAAGATTGATTATGGTTTGATGTACAGACTGAACTAGAAGAATACACTTTGGAGCCTTCAGATCGACTGGCGTTTCCGACCCTTGAATGGTTGCGGCTCAACGGATGCGTTGGATTGTCAACGGTTCACGATGTGCGAGTCGATAAGAATCAGAAGATCATAAACGCCATCCAGCAAGCCATAGACATCGTGAACAGCAATGCATCGTCCTATTCAGAGCACATCGAGAAATGGGCGATTCTTCCCAAGGACTTATCCGTCTCTGGAGGAGAACTCGGTTTGTCCTTCTTTCCATCTGTCTTTCCCACTAGTTGTGTTTGTCAAACTCAGCTGTGATAAGCACAGTGTCAATGGGATATGAGATGGAGAGGGAAAGGACTGGCCAACCACCCTCATACTCAGGGGCCAAGAAAAAAGAAATCGCCTTCGGGCGAGCTTAAGCTCTTCTCTTCTTGTCTGTCTAAGTTTCGCTGTGTATGCATACGTCCGTCTCACGTTGTTCCTGTTATCAGGGTGTGTTCATACGTGTCTGTGATTCTGATTATTTCGCAGTTTGCCTGCATGTCACTGTGTCCGTCTGTCTGTATGTGCTTGTGTAGGCTATGTCTGTCTGTGAGGAGATTTTTTTCTAAGCTGACAAACGTGTCCAACTGTCCATGCATAAATACTCCCATAGGCGTAGACTCTAGGAGGGAGCCAGGGCACGTGCCCCCAATAATTGAGATGGACCTTACCCCCAATGTAACAAGTGTAGAATGAATAACCAAACAAATGCAAGCGTAATAGACAGCACTGCGATGGTAGAACTAAGGTTCAATGACAACTATATAACGAAAAAATAACAACTATATCTAAATCCATTACACAACGGCACCAGGTTGAGTATTTCTTTACGGAATTCCTAATCTCGTTTAATACTTTATTCCATTTATTTATTGAGACATTTACTGTTACTCCTTTCATACATCATAAAGAGCTAAATTATGTTCCTGTAATGTTTAAAGAAACCTCACAGCTTAGTGTGATTTATTTTGCCAGTGCTATTAAACCTTTGCGGATGCTTTCTCTGTGCAACAGATCCAACAATCAATATGGACAGAAAAGTCGTGACAGAAAAGTATTCGCAGTTCATCGACGCACTCTACCCACACCAACAACCAACGGATTGAATGAAGCACCTTCTTTCTACGCAATTCCTAGTCATATTTTGCCAAAATCGTTTATTAAGTTCGGCCGCTGAAGTTGTTGAACTGTGTCGGATGGATATGGTGGAGTATTTAATGGCAATCCTCAGTTTGAATTCTTAAGCCTTTGCGCATTGTCAGTAGCCTACAATGCCCGATCAATGAACATCGTAATCTGAACTTACAGGCGATTCGTGTAGCGACAATATGTTGTAACTCAATCTGAAGTATTGAGATAAGAGACAATCGATTCGTTGATTGCGATAGATTGTGAACTTTTGCTAACTGCGATTAATCAGGAAGATTGGCAAACACCAATTGTTCCAATCTAGGAGATTTTTAGTTTTACGTAGTTACAGAGATTTTCAAAGCAGCCTAATTTCAGTGTTATCCATTTTGAGATTATTTCCAATCAAGTCTCAGCTTTCTTTATTCTCATCTCGGAAAAAGCGCCGTGCATTTTTCGTTTCTCATTAACGCAGCATACATGTAGAAACACTGTTGAATTTTAAATACGGCATCAATCGACCACTTTAGCCACACCTCACCATTAAACTTGACATCAAGCGTTGATGGCTATTGAGTTGGAAGATTCCAGTCAAAGCGTCAATCCATACAGGTATGTGCTGAATACACAGTTTTGATGCAGCATTTCCTCTATAGACGAAGAGAAAGAACACGAAATATTTGGTCTCTAATTTTTACTTATTGTTCCCGTTGCCCGATTCTTTTTGCATTTCTAAACATTTTATTGTTTGCATGGAGAAAATGGAGAAAACAGTGGAATACAAAACTCATGTCCAAAATGTTTACTGTGATCAAACATACGATTAATTGAGTTTGGATTGTACCATTTGCTGATTTTGTATTTTCTAATATATGCAATAATAAACAAAGTCCTTTTTATGCATTCTTTATTTGGTTTACAGCCGAATAACAAAGACATCGTATGGTAATTATTATCCGGAGGTGGAAAATTACAGATTTCTGAAAAATGACTTAACTCAACTCTACAATTTTAATTTTAATTGTAAACACAGTTTTCAGTAACACGATTGCTTGTGGAAGAATGCCTTCCAAATGTGAACTGCCCGTCAAAGAGAATTATTATATTTCTTCTGTATCTATTTTGTATCCAATGCGTGGACATTGGAATAATGTTTTCTTCCAATATCAGATAAACGATACACAGAGCATAAATCATAGGTTTGCATTCAGCCTTGTATGTCTCAAGGATGTCATTTGACAGATCGATCCTGCGGACGAAGCCAGCGTCTGGCCCATTGATTTCTAAGTAGGCCTATGTTTCTTTGATGTTTGATCATTTGCACTAACATCACTTGGTCATGACTGGCAAATGTTAGTCCCAGGTCATGATACCGTAACCCTGAATGAATATTCTTTTTCGCAGAGCATTCTGTTACTTGATGATCTTCTAGTGTGATCTTCCAAATGCGCGCCGCTAAGAAATCGGAAACATTCCTATGCGGCATTTGAAACTATGTCTCTTGGATTAATTTCTTCCAAAGGTATTAGGCTAACATCAGAAGATCAAATGGAGTCGTATTCTGATAGGTGCGGATTGAATAAAGGGCTGATCCAAAACAAAGAATGAAAATAAGAGTCTTTCATGTGTGTCATGCTCACTAAGACACAAAAAAGGAGCGTTCAACGTCGGCAAAATTTTTTCATAGACTACAACGAGGCAAGAATAGTCTTATTATTCACCGCCTTAACTACTACATCGGCTTTTGTACAAAAACTAATAGAAAAATTGGAAAAAATTACTTTAAAACTGAGACATGCAAAACATGATAAATAGGCTAATAGAGAAAAAGTATTATTTTAAAATATCGGGTTACTTTTGGCAGAACAGAGAGCTTTCACAAGTTTGCTTCAGAAAGTTTGATCCACTCTGCATTGCGATTTGCTTTTTTCAGTTCAGATAATAATTATAATATAATTGTATTCTTTATTATTTCAAACCGACAGACGCAGTAAGATTACATTGAAACATGAAAGTACAATCAATATCTTAATTAACACACGGTTTGGCAGCCATGCAAGGCGCCGCCCTAGAGGGGGGTTACGGAGTCGAACCGCGTACCTTATGCTCTCCTGGCCATTGGTGTTACCACTACTCTATCCCCCCCCCCCCAGGGAGGAGGGATGAGCGTTATTTTTTGCAGTTTTTACATACGCCAGGTCAATAAATTCGAATTTGTGATGAGAAACTCTTGTGCACGAGTAACAAGTTCGCTTTCCAGCAGAATCCGTAAAATAACCGTAAATTGATAGATTGGAGTTACATTGTATTCTACATAAGCCTAGATTGTTGCACCAATTCCTAAGAACATTTGCAAGAAAACAGAAAAATTTCGATTGGATGCCTGACAATCGTTATAAGTTTATATAAGTAGGCCTAATTGGTTTTTTATCCTTAAAGTCGCAATAGAATTTAGAAACTCTTAAATTGTAGGCTCCTATAATTGTACAGACAAAACTGTCAGAGTCACCATGATTGAACCTCGGTTCACTGGCCCAGTTAGCTACATTGATTAGAAGAGCGTACCGGACTCTGACCTCTTTTGGACTACTCCCTGAAACCCCTCTGATTTGACGTATATCGCTCTTGAATAGGCAGTTGCCCTACGCTTGGCCTTCGACTGGCGCTTTTGAAGTTTGGAGAGTACGATTATGATTACGATTAATTTATACAATCGCTGTAACAGAACAGCGTCGTTGATAATCCAACTTCTATGAGATGTAGAACGTGATGGGCGCCTTGCATGGCTGCCGTGTACAGTTAAATTCGACTCCTGTAATAACTTGTGATCTTCCGTTCATACTGATTTGTAATCATACTGCGTTATTGTCAGTTTGAAGATATTAAACGAAGATTATTATTCAAAGCATTTTTTATTGAATGCCAGTTTAATGAGCGTGATAAAAGCGACGTCACTTTGTCGGAGCAGATGACGTAATAACAAATATTATTTCGCTTTTTTGATCAGAACATGGTGAGAATAAATTACATTTTCGTATACTTAATATCGAAACATGTTTGTTCAAACATGTTTGTTCCATAAATTTTTTCTTATAAATACTTATTTAAGTAGGGGGCCTATACTGATGAATATAAGTTACGTTTTAAGGGTGTGCAACTTCAAATTTTGTTAGCGTTAGTTTCGCTTACTTTTAAATAGAGAGACAGAGAGTGAGGCTGTAAAATCATTAAAATGGTGTCTTTTAATTAAATAACTGTGAATACTTGTCTGGAATCATGAATGTCCTCGGGAATGCTAAGTGCTCGACGATTTTCTAGATTTGCCTTACGAACTCACAGCTATTGTTGGCTCTAGCTCAGTGGTTCCCAAACTATGGTCCGCGGACCGGTGCCGGTCCGCGAGCCCTCAGTTGCCGGTCCGCGAAGTGAGTCAGGAAAAACTACGTTTTCTCGATTGGGTGTCGTTTCGAACTATCTTCAAAAACACGATTGCCTGATAAATATTAAGATTTGTTCTGGAAGTGAATGTATTTCAGCTATTGTAAACTAAAACTGCCGAATAAATAGTTTCTCGACGAATTGCTGACAGGTCAAATAGATGTTGTTCACCTTTACTAGAAATTTTGATCGTAACATTTGGGATTTTTGACCGGCAATTAGAAACCGGATGTGACGTATCTCTATCGTCTTTAATAATTTGGTCACTGCTTTCGTCAATAGACGCGTCTACTTTTAGGTTTGATATTGTAAGTACAATATATTATAAATTTGAAAATTACAAGAATAAAATATAGTAAATATATTAATGAAAAGCAGTAGCATGAATTATTTATATTTTTTTAACAAAATGCAAAGTTTTGATTCATATTGGACCAGTGAATATGATATTATTTCGTATCACATTAACTTGCTTACAACTTATTTTATAATTAGAACTGTGGTTAAATTTGTGACATTTTCCCAACAATATCCGCTCCTTTCAATGTAACTTTATAATTTGTACCAAATAATATTCCAAGATTTGTTTTAGCCTAATTCTCGTTTTTTAAATCTTATAATTAATACATCTTTAGTGATTGAGAAAGAAATAAACACTAATAAATTGGGTATCGGTCCTGCTGCAATGGGAAAATTCCTGCCGGTCCGTCGCATTGAAAGTGAATTCCTGCCGGTCCGTCACACTGAGAAGTTTGGGAACCGCTGCCTGAGTCTAGCTCATCTTGGCTTCTCTGGCAGTTTTAGTTGAATCACCTCATTTGGATTCAGACAAGAGCCCGTCTGATTTTGTCCGTGAACCTCACATTTTTTCTCTAAGAAAATCAGGTGTCAATATGGAAGGAAACGTATTGAAAGAGTTTCCTTCCAGTTGTACGCCATAGCGAAATCATCTACTACACAAGAACAGTGACAGTAGGGTACCGTTGGGAAGAACTAGCTGAAATGGAAACAATGGGCCATCTACCTTATATGCCAAGGCTAAGAAAATTAAGTCGTTTACATTTCATACCATATTTACCTCTTTTTGGGCTAGATTAGCATTTACTCATGTATTCTGCAGACAATGAATATATTATCTTCATAAGATAGGCTGACCAGACGTCCCGGTTTTCCCGGGACAGTCCCGATTTTCTGCTAGCTGTCCCGGCTGCCGGGAGAGGTAGGCCAAACCCTAAAAATGTCCCGGTTTTTAAGAATTGACCTGACTTATCAACGTCTCCTTGATTTTACTACTGGCATCTGGCGAGTAAATTCATTTTAACTTCACTTTTATTTATTTATTACCATGCATAATACGGTAATACCTCTTCCGGTTCTAAACATCATAATATGAAATTAAAAATTGAAAATCATTATTTATGAAAATCTGTTTTCTCAGAATATTATCAATATTATTGATAATATTCTGAGAAAACAGATTTTCATAAATAATGATTTTTAATTTGAAATCATAATTCTTAAACTTGAAAGTAAATTACTGAAATAAAGTTAGAAAATGTCAAAACGAAAATGTTCTTTTAACGACGATCTGAAGGCCGTTTTTTCATTCTTGTCCAGCAGTGCGACTGATGGTAGTACTGCATTCTGCAGTATATGTAAGTCGACTCTTTCGGTTGCTCACGGCGGCAGGTCTGGCATCAATGACCACATTGCCATTTGTAAGCCAGTTGGGTATGACATTGATGACAATGCACTGTTTGATGAAATGACATGCGTTTGCAATTTTGTTAGTCGAGAAAAAGTGGAACAATGAAATGAAAACAATGTTGCGGTGGATAGCAGATGGGTGCAGATTTTCAATGATCTGCAAGAAAGAGAGATAATTCTTCCAAATTTGAAAATGATTCTACAATTCTTGTTAGCAATTCCTGGAACTAATGCTCCAGTTGGGCGAGTTTTCTCACTGATGAACTCTTATTGGTCAGATCAAAAAAGTCGATTATCAGAAGAAACTCTTGAAACTGTTATGATAGTGAAAGTGAATATGGAAGAAACATGTGTTGAATTTTATGACAGAATATTAGCAGACAAAAAGCTTTTAAGAAGCATACATTCAAGCGCCAAATATGAGTGACTAATTTGATAAATTTATAAATAAATTTTAAATTTAAAAGCATGATTTGCAATAAAACCTTTCAGTTATACCAATATATTATATATTGCATATTATTGTATAAGCATAAAATAGATATTTGTGCAAGTTATATTATAATTAATGACAAAACACAAATTGATTTTGTGATTGAAGTGTCCCGGTTTTTAGTTTCCAATATCTGGTCAGCCTATCATAAGATCTCAACATAGCTAAGTTAATGAGGTTGGATCACAAAATAAGAATAGAATATTGTGGTGATTCATGATCTCTCTTATCACCCAAACTAAAGACTCAACCTGCATGTAGCATGGCCTCTGGTTTTTCGGATTCCACCCTGGTTTTTTCAATGCCTATGATATATTTTATTCTGATTTTACTCAAAGCGACATGAAATGATTATTTGACATTATGATTATGGTACTGCAGAAGTAATTATATTCGATTCGATAGGTTAGATGAGTCCTCCAGTTCCCATTATTCTAACTGAAAACTGTTTAACTTCTGGCAGATCAATCTGTGATTAGACAAGAAGCACAAATTGCTAGTCATTTGCTGCTGTGTGTCTGTATTTAAGATTTGAAGATGGACACAGGTATCCATAACCATGAAAAACCATACACATGCAATTTTTGTAACAAAATATTCGCAAAGAATTGGAGCCTCAATCGCCATCTAAAAAGCCACACTGGAGAGAAACCACATGAGTGCAATTCATGCCACAAAGGAATTGTGGGTACGGTAATAGCTCATACCAGAACCCACACTAAGGAAAATTAATACAAGTGTGATCTATGTGGCAAAGGTTTTGCATCTGTGTCTCATCTTGAGAACCATGCAAGAACCCACACTGGAGAAAAGATATACAAGCGCACTTCAGTTCACAAAGATTTTGCATATAAGGGTAGTCTAGTGAATCATACAAGAATTCATACTGGCGAGAGACCATTATATATATATAAAATTATATATATATATATATATATATATAAAATGATATATATATGACTAATAATTAGGCTCCTCACATCCACCTCCTCAGTCGTGACTGCATATATATATATTAGGGTTATAACTTTTTTACAACCTCATGTTCCTGTAGCTTAGTTGGATGAACTTTTGCCTAAAAACAAAGGAATGAACTGTCATTTTCAAATCTTTTGAAAAAAGGTCACCCCGAAATCAAAAATTCGATTCGTGTATATGTCACTGTGTAATGTATTATGTAATATGCATGCATAGTGCATACTAACATGTATTATAATACAGGAAAGAATGAGCTAGAAAATTTTGTAATATTTGTACAATATTTTGTAGGTACATGTGTACATATGATACTTGTACAATATTTTGTACATTGTACAATGTACAACTGTACAATGTACATCACACTGCTTATTGCTAAGAATAAATTGATGTTGCAGTTTTTCTTTCATGAAGTTCCCACATCACTTTCATTGCCCGTTCTGCGCACTGATTACTTCTTGCAATGGTATATGGAGTACGGATGGCTCCTGCTTCCAGTGATTCTCCAATACCCACAATGCTTTTTTGTAAAGGTTTCAATATTTCTGACAAGTTCTTGAAGTCATTTTTATTGTACATATGTTTAGTAAACCAATAGTCTGCCCAGTCATATGAAACGAATCTGCATATCTTCTCCAACGTTTTCCCTGTTGTAAGGATAAGAATGAATGAAAGGATAGCAAGAATGGCTCTTGAATTCCACCTGGCATTGCTGATGTTTGGAATTTTCTTAAACTTAACCAGTGGAAAAAACCTTTTTCCTCAAAGATTCTGAGCACCCGTGTAAGATGGTATAACAGTTTCATGTCATCTCTCCAGCCTGCTTTATCGAGGATTTCTTCTGTTCCATTAACAAACTGTGCTTTCAGTTCCTCATACTTGTTCATCAGTTGAGACATAAGCGGATATTCTATGTTTGGAGACCTGGTGTTACCACCAAGTTCCTCGTCCATGACCACCCTGAGAATCCTGTCCAGAACGTGATGCTGGCAACTGATAACTTGTGGTTTGCTGACACCCATGCCAGAGAACAAAAGTTGCAATTTGACAACAACTCCATTCTTTTTCCCAGTGTTAACACTGGTTGTATCAGCAGTGGTCATCTTCGTTGCATTCCATAAGTTAATACAACTTATGGAATGCAATCAAGAACTTTTGCAATTCCTGAAGCAATAGTTTCGGCATCACCATCTTTCAGACGCAGACTTTTACTTCAGTTCTCTCATTCTTCAGTGCCACACCCTGATATTCATTTTTCTCAATATGCTTGCCATCAAAATATAGGGATCACTGTTCCATCTGTAACTTTTCAATAATTTCCTCCTTCAATTTAGCAGCGTCTTTGGTAGCCTATTTGCAATTTTCTTCTGTGACACTGTAGGCCTATACTGCCACTGAATTTTTTCTTAAATTAACAAGTTCAGTTTGCCCACAAACCTTTCTATATAGACCAATATTTGGATTCTTCTAGAAAGTGCTGAACAGTTTTAGGAAGTTCCAGATAGCTGTAAAAGGTCTAAACAGTTCCATAAGCTTTTTATAAGCGCTACTACTTATGAGTAGTAACGTTACATATATGGTGAATCAAACTTTTCATTTGGGGGTGACCTTTTTTCATAACTGAGAAGAATTAATCACTTTTTCAGTGTTTCTAAGCAAAAGTTCATCCATTTATGATACAGGAAATCGCTTTTTTGAAAAAAAGTCAAAAAGTTATAACCCTAATATATATATATATATATATATATATATATATATATATATATATATATATATATATATATATATATATATATATATATATATATATATATATATATATATATATATATATATATATATATATATATATATACGACTGAGGAGGTGGATGTGAGGAAACTAATTATTAGTCATATATATATATATCTATATCCTGTAGATTTTAAGCGAATCAATAATAGCATGTAATGCACGGATAGTATAGATTGCAAAGAAAATATATATACGGATAGAATAGATTACAAAGGAGACTAAAGAGGTTTTAGTTATTTCTCACGCAGTAGGTTTACCAGATCGACCTTTGGAACCCGAAGCCCCAAAAATCTATGGCTGACAGTGCCTCCACTCCTTGGGAATTTTCCCAAGATCTTGGGAATTGGTGGATCGTCTTGGGATCTGGGGATTTTCCATGGCAATCTGGGGATTTTTTACTAAGGTCTACAGTCATAATATAATAATTATTTCATATGGAATTATAACAAAAAGCACTTGTTGACTTCATGTCGTTGAGTGACTCGTTGGCCATGTGTCTACGGCTACTGGTCGTTTACTTCTGTACCTTACTAACACTTATCTTGTGAAGAACCTGACGTCATACTTCATCCGTAGATTACATAGATCCGTAATCCATAGTTCCATAGATCCGTAATCCATAGTTCCATACATTTTACCACCAATGCGGATATTCCAAGTTTTTACGCAATTATTAAAGGAAAAGGACTAAATCTGGACAAATCGTCTTAAAGTCGTAACAGTTTTAAACCGGAATTTGTCATGGCATCGTGTGATTCTGACTCAGAGTCTGGCGACACTGGCGCCGAGCCGCGTAGGAAAGCAAAGGTATGGTATAGACAACTGTTCAACGAGGAATGGCTGAAAATCGATTAATTTAAACTTTGGCTTAAACCAAAGCGAGGAGGTAAATATGCAGCAAAGTGTAGCGTTTGTTCCAAAACACTGACTGGCGTTAACAGGTCAGCACTAATGAAACATGCACAGTCTGCGAAACACGTTAAAAGCTAGAAACAAAACTGAGCATGATTTGCATCAGCAAGTTCTTTAATGAACCGACCCCTCCCACCATTAACCGTATGTCAGTTAGGCGTACTTGGGATTTTTAGTGCAATCTTGGGATTTTTGTGGCAATGTCTTGGGATTTCTGAAAATTGAGAGTGGAAGCACTGATGGCTGAACCTCTCGCTAATCGAGCTCTCCATTAGGCTAATGCCATTTTGTTATAGTCCTATGAAAGGGTAAACCCAACTGAAATTAAGAAAGGGGTGATAAGGATAGCGTAGATCTGGAAAGTCGGATAGTGAATACTGAAGCTCGAACTCAGCCTCGCTTTCCTAAGACAAAAAAAACCCTTCCAACGAGCTCAGACTGCTTCGTTGAAATTTGTCGGTCATTGTAGCGCCACCCTATACTAAGAGTGCTTAGTGTTATGAATACACCCACGACTACTTTAGTTTTGCTTCTTCTTCTCTCTACTGGACAAGGAAATGCATAGGCCTATCTATTTGACTAGGGAAATGAACAATGAACGCCTGTGTATGCATTTAAATGAATATGAATATAATGTATATCAAAGTTAAAGCATGTAACAGTTCAATGTCTAGTTATCTTATGTCTACTTAGCCTTATTCCCTACCTAGCCAGCATCTTTGCTATCTAGATTTTATTGCCTAATGCTACCTCCCAGTAAGACCCTTTATCACGGAATGTTCTCACAGTGTGTTCCTCGTGGAAAAGCTGTCTTTCATCCGTTTGTTCATCTGATGAGTTCGCGGCTCCGTTCGCAAATCGCCTTGTTTCTCCCTCGTCGAAGCTCGACTGTCCACCGTTCTCGTGACTTCTCGTAGCTTGATGTCTCTCCCAAAGAGACCGTCGTTACAACCCGAGTGTGCGCTTTACTACTCCAGAGTAACGTACACTTCACTCGCGGAATAACTCCTTAAGTCCGTTGACAAGATCGCTTCGCAAATGTCGACTTCCTATGACGGAAAGTCACGCTTCGCAACGGTTTGTTACGAGAGCGTTTCACTCGAATTATTCGATCCTCGCTGTCCAACGTCTCGACTTATAAACTCAACTGCATCGATCGTTTCGCAAAACCGATCGTACTGACTAACGATGCCCTCTCATCGACTTAGTCCAACATCCACCGAGTCGATCCACTCAAGATTTCTAGAACGTCTTGTTCAGTTGAAATCAAAAATCGAACTGCCACATCTCCACGCCACGTCACCACGGTTGCTTGGTTACAGAGTCGTCATCCGCTTCGCCATAACGGTTTTGATCAGCTGTTCGTACTGACCAATGAGGTGAGTCCACATCGTCTGCTGTCCTTTGCGTAGATATGATGAACCCCTCTATCTAATATTAATTAATCCCTACAATGCTGGCTTAGCTGCTGGCATTTTAATTAAGTTACATTTATGTAGATCTACAATCCTACATTATATAATCTAAATAGATTCTTCTCTACACTATAACATCTTATAGCATGTTGTGTAGCTGGGAATCATTGTGTGGTTTGGGAGATCATTACATCACCCCCCACAATCAAAGAAATAATACATTTTTTCTTAAAATACTATGACTCCTTACCTAACTACACAATATTCTTATCTACACAACTTATATTTACATATCAGTTATCTAGTAAAACCATTTACTGTTCCAATTGGTCTAACTTTAACTAGTGAAATATATTAACTTGACTTAATAATCCCTTAACTTATACTTTAAAGCAACACACATTTAATCCTTTAACTAATTAGTAATCATACATGAAATGATAGACTGTCCTATCATCTCATAACTTACGTTACTATCTTACTTATGACTATTCTAACTGGCTTATTCTAATCCTCTACTTAAGTAATCTGCCACTACATTATCACTACCTTTAATGTATCTTATCCTAAAATTGTAGTTTTGCAATAACAGATTCCATCTCATCACACGATCATTCTTCACATTACCTGTCTTCAAGTATTGTAAACTACAATGATCTGTTTCCATCACAAATTCCTTTCCATAAAGATACCTGTTAAATTTCTTCAACCCGAATATCATTCCTAAACATTCTCGTTCCTCTACAGAATATCGTTTTTCTGCGTCGCTCAACTTTCTGCTTACATATGACACCGGATGCATCACTCCATCGTATTCTTGCATCAGTACACATCCTACAGCTGCATTCGATGCATCTGTTCTAATCACAAATTCTCTATCTAGGTCTGGTAGTTTTAATATTGGTGCTCCTGATAACACCTTCTTGAGTTCTGTGAATGCACTCTCTAATTCATTAGTCTATTCAACAATTACTTTGGCATTTTTCTTGGTTAATTCTGTGAGTGGTTTCATTATCATCGCACAGTTTGGTATGAATTTCCTGTAATAGTTGACTGCTCCCAGAAAACTTACTTGTTTAATTTCCTTAAATTTTCTCACTACCAAAGTTAGGTTTCATCTGACCATTACCACAAGGATTCTCTCCTTGCATCTTAACCTTAATTACATCTCACCTTTACAACTAATTTATTCTTAAAACAACGCCTGAACTTCATGTTTGTTTAACTCAACACTAAGTTCCACTAACTCTCCTCTACTTATTTTCTCTAGATTTCCCTACAGCTGCTCTTCTGTAGCTCTTGAGTAACTTAACTCATAGATCACTCCTAGTGACCACTTCTTTAACTCAAAATATAAAATCATTGTAAATCTAAAACCCTTAATTACAGAATTTTCCTGATTAAATTATCGTCTCAAGAAATTACTCATATGTACATCTCACTGAGCTCACTTCTCAGCTATTCCTTGATCATCTTGACATTCTCATGTCATATGGTATCTTGGACTTCCCTTCTTCCTGTCAAACTTTCCTCCCTTCCTCCAACTCAACCATTCATTACTATTCGACTCATCGTCACTACCTTCTGAGTAGCTAACTTCACTCCTGCATTCTACATATTTCTCTTCTCCGCTTCTTCTCCAGGATCTTTCTAGGTTTCTCCCAGAATTTCTCCATCTGTTGGCCTTCCATGGTCTGTACTGCTTTCCATTATCATTACTGTAATCTTTCTTCTCATAGTCCTCACGTGACTTCCAGCTTGACTTACATCTTGGCCTTCGCCAATTCCACTTATTATCTCCGTATCTATAATTTGTCTGCATCACCTGTTGATCAGACCTATGAAATCTCCCGTCATTTCCGTAATTCTTCTTTTCCGTTACATCCGCTCTCTCGGATGTCTTCATGTAATATAACTTGGACTCCTGCCAATTTCTTCCTTTCCTATATCCCATTTTCTTATTCTCTTCATTATTTCTGTTCTCCACTAAATGGTTTCTTCTGCTAGACCTGGTTTCCATAGGTTCCATTATCTCCTCTGGTTTGAGATCTAAACCTGTTACTTCTGGTATTTTCAGTGGTCGTTCGACACGTCTCCCTCTTATCTCATCCTGTGCTCGTGTCGTACATCCTGCTAATACCACTTCTGCTTTGCCGTTTCGTTCCACTCCGTCATTTATTCTTGTTTCTGTGATAATCTCACAATCATGTCCAGTTGTGTTCTGGATTTCTATGGATGATTTAGCCTTATTGCATCTCATCCCTCCAGCGTCACAACCCTTTACATTCCATTCTTTCTTTTTCTCCTCTTTGGCTCTACTAATTTTAGGTTCACATGATTTATCCGTCTTCTCGTCATCATGTTTCCCTTTCGGTTGGATTCTGTTTATACTCTTCTCGTACAAACATGGACCCGTGATTAATCCTATCACCAAGGATTCTATTACTACAGCATCCGTCACACCTTTGAAGTCATTACCTTCAATCTTAATTCTTGCCATGGGATATTTTTCTTTCTTGCCATTAGCAAATCTGCACACCATAAATTTATCTGTGTATTGTTCTGGTTTCACTAATCTCTTTTGCACAGCGACACAATTTGCTCCTGTATCATAAAGGCATTTAGTATCTATTTCATTTACTCTGACCTTGCTAGTGAACTCTTCAGTATCTCTCTCTGCCTCTTTCTTCCACTTTACTACTTCAGCCTCACAATAACACAAATTCAATTTGGAATCTTCAATAGTTTCTACTCTTGATCCAATGATAGCTTCTTCTTCTAGGTCTTTGATCACAGCGGCTTCTACCACGCCTGTGAGGTATTCGCTCTGTATTGCGACTTTTGCCATCGGATACTCATGTTTAGTACCATTCATGAAAGTACATATCATATTTCGACCTATGTATTCATCTTTCTTGATCAAACTCTCTCTTACAGCAACACAATTTGACCCAGTGTCAAAGACTCCTTTCGTTTCACATCCATTAATTACAACTGGTCCCTGATACTTGTGTTCTTCTATTATACACTTTCCTTCTTGTTCAACGTATGCAGAACAGTATGAAATTACTGCCTCTTGTTTATCTCCATTTTCACTTGATTCCTCGTCGCATTGCATTGTTGCTACTCTATGTTCTCTCCCTGTCTTATCTTTCTCACTACACTGGGCTATTCTGTGAAATTTTGATCCACAGCGGAAACATCCCGTCTTCTGGGTTTCTGTTTCTACTCCATATTTCTTGTTGTCGGAGAACTTCCAATTACTCTTGAATTGATTTTTATCTCTGAACTCCCTCTGTTCTCTAAATTTGTTGTGAGAGTTGCTTGTATTCTCAAAACTCTTCTGCTTATTAGCTCTCGGTTGTATTTTGGAATCTTTGTCCCTATTCTTCTGAGTATGAACCCATTTCCTTTCGTCCGATTCTCTCGCTTCTATGAGGTTTTGGGCCTGTTGCAACATTTCCTCAATATTTAGTTTCCCTTTCTCCTTTAGAAAGCGTCTCATATCATTGTCACACATAATGAAGAATTGGTCTCTCAATATGAGTTGTTCTAGACCTTCTTTGTCTTCACTAAAGCCTGACATTTGATGCCACTGTCTTAAGTAACGCTTAAGTCTTCCTACATATTGTTCCGGAGTTTCGTCTTTTTCTCTAGGGCTTTGTTTAAACAAATTTCTGTATCCCGATTCTGACAATTTGAACCTTATGAGTAGTCTCTCCTTTAACTTTTCATAGTCTTGAGATTCTTCTATACTCATTCTTTCGTACACTTCGAGCGCTTTGCCTTGAAGCGACTTTACTAGTGTCAGAACCCATAACTCATTCGGAACTCTGTATGCCGTACATGTCCTCTCGAATCTGAGAAGATAAGCATCTAAACAATCTTTTTCTTCTCTGAAGATGGGCATCTTAACATATTTGGCATTATTTGCCTGTCCAGAATACTCTCCATCTCCATCAAGTCGTATCCTATCTCCATCTTCTCGTCTTGTCTCACGTGTCATCTGAAGCTCTAGTTCTTTAAGTTTTATCTCCTTTTGACTTTCCATTTCAGCAAGACGCAGCCTTTCTTCAGTCTCGCGTCTTTTCTCTTCCTTTTCCATTTCCGCAAGGCGTAGCTTTTCCTCAGCCTCACGTCTTTTATCTTCCCTAATCTCATTCTGTCTTTCTTTTTCCATTTCAGCGAGACGCAGCCTTTCTTCTTTTTCCATTTCCGCTAGACGTAGCTTTTCCTCAGCCTCCCGTCTTTTATCTTCCCTAATCTCATTCTGCCGGTCCTTGACATATTCTCTAACAGCATCTTCTGCGTATCCAAGGTCCTGCGCTACCTTAATCCACTTCTGAATCTCACCAGCCATTGCGCTATATCAATTTTCTTTGATATAAGGCTCAAGATAAATTTCAGATTTCAAAGCTAGTTCACCTTGTTTATAACTTAAACACTGAACAACCTTGACCTGACCTAACTCTTACCAATAGTTAGCTTTTGCGATTTGCAACCGTTGACCTGACCTCACCTTCGACAACGTATGATTGGTCACAATTCAAAATTCAATTACGTCATGCGTATTAATGAATACAGCAGACGACAAAATATGCTATACCTAGCTCGTAAGTAAATATCTCTGTTTACTTATTCAATCCTATCTAAATACACCTCTTGTGTCTAAGATATGATCCCAGATCGTTTTAATCAATGTCCTTAATTGATTATACAATTCAATCCCGGACGAGCCCCCATTTATGTAGCGCCACCCTATACTAAGAGTGCTTAGTGTTATGAATACACCCACGACTACTTTAGTTTTGCTTCTTCTTCTCTCTACTGGACAAGGAAATGCATAGGCCTATCTATTTGACTAGGGAAATGAACAATGAACGCCTGTGTATGCATTTAAATGAATATGAATATAATGTATATCAAAGTTAAAGCATGTAACAGTTCAATGTCTAGTTATCTTATGTCTACTTAGCCTTATTCCCTACCTAGCCAGCATCTTTGCTATCTAGATTTTATTGCCTAATGCTACCTCCCAGTAAGACCCTTTATCACGGAATGTTCTCACAGTGTGTTCCTCGTGGAAAAGCTGTCTTTCATCCGTTTGTTCATCTGATGAGTTCGCGGCTCCGTTCGCAAATCGCCTTGTTTCTCCCTCGTCGAAGCTCGACTGTCCACCGTTCTCGTGACTTCTCGTAGCTTGATGTCTCTCCCAAAGAGACCGTCGTTACAACCCGAGTGTGCGCTTTACTACTCCAGAGTAACGTACACTTCACTCGCGGAATAACTCCTTAAGTCCGTTGACAAGATCGCTTCGCAAATGTCGACTTCCTATGACGGAAAGTCACGCTTCGCAACGGTTTGTTACGAGAGCGTTTCACTCGAATTATTCGATCCTCGCTGTCCAACGTCTCGACTTATAAACTCAACTGCATCGATCGTTTCGCAAAACCGATCGTACTGACTAACGATGCCCTCTCATCGACTTAGTCCAACATCCACCGAGTCGATCCACTCAAGATTTCTAGAACGTCTTGTTCAGTTGAAATCAAAAATCGAACTGCCACATCTCCACGCCACGTCACCACGGTTGCTTGGTTACAGAGTCGTCATCCGCTTCGCCATAACGGTTTTGATCAGCTGTTCGTACTGACCAATGAGGTGAGTCCACATCGTCTGCTGTCCTTTGCGTAGATATGATGAACCCCTCTATCTAATATTAATTAATCCCTACAATGCTGGCTTAGCTGCTGGCATTTTAATTAAGTTACATTTATGTAGATCTACAATCCTACATTATATAATCTAAATAGATTCTTCTCTACACTATAACATCTTATAGCATGTTGTGTAGCTGGGAATCATTGTGTGGTTTGGGAGATCATTACAGTCATACATGGTTGCAGTGATATTGTTTTTGCTCCACGCTTCGCAAGAAATTGTGTGGATAATAAACAAAGAAATACAAATTATATCGGAATTTATTTTATAAAATTTATCAATCAATTTCAATCTGTAACACGGTTCTCCCGAAATAGTCTATGTTAATAGGTCCAACACGGCTTCTCGTTGAAGGATCGAAAATCTAGGTTACATGCTCTTCCTCAAAGCATTCACATCGCTGTTTTTATATGATTCCATATAGAACTTTATTAATTTCTACCATCGCTAGAGAACAGCGTCGTTGATAATCCAACTTCTATTTAGAACATTCCGTTTTATTGAACGACATTTTAATGAGCGTCACAAAGAGACGTCACAGATGACGTAGTAGGCCTAAATATTATTATCTCCCTTTTTTGATCAGTACGTGGTGAGTTAAAATCGCTTTTCGTATTACTTATCATTGAAACATGTTTATTCTATAACTGTTTTCGTATAAATGCACGTACACAAATACAGATTTTGGAAGCGTTAATTTGGCCCGTCTCTTTAATAAGGAGGTAGAGATCGTGGCTTTAAAATAATGTCTTTAATTTAAATAACTGTGATTACATGTCTTGACTCAAGAATGTCCTCGGTAATATTCAATGTTCGATGCAAATTTGAGCGCATTCAAGGCTTCTGCGAACGGCGAACGGCTTCATAGTGATTTACTTTATATTAATAAAATCTGTAAATGTTCTGCTTCACGCAAACCGCTTGTCGACGATTTTCAAGATTTCCCTTACGAACTCACAGCTGTTGTTGTTTCTAACTCAGCGTCTTTGGCATTTTAACCCGAATCATCTCCTCTTGAAGCAGACCAGAGCTCTTCAGATTTGTCCGTAAACCTTATTTTTAACTCTGTAAAAATCAGATGTCGCAAACATCTTCTGGAAGGAAACACATTGAAAGAGTTTCCTTCCAGATGTACGACAGAGCGAACTCATCTACTACATAAATACAATGACAGTTCACTGTCGTTTGGAAAAACTGGCTGAAATGGAGAGAATGGGCCACCTACCTCATATACCAGGGCTAAGAAAATGAAGTCGCTTACATTTTTTACCATAGCTACCTTGTATCAGCTACCTCTTCCCTCGTTACATTCTGCAGACAAAGAATACGTAACATGAGATCTCAACATTCTTAGGTAAGCTGGATTACGAGTTCAGTACTGTGATTAACACTCTTTCATCTTTCCTTCTATTCCTCTTCAACAAGAATTTATTCCATGTATGTATACTTTTTAACCAGAGGATCTATCTCTGTTCCATGTTCACCCGCATACAAAATGTCGCACTTGATGAACGGGTGCTGTACCCTTTGACAGTGCACCCAAACAGTGTTGGGCATTTTCGGTCGCTGAACCCAAGCTTTGAAATCCGCTGTCCAATTCAGTTCGTTCCGTCAATTCTTTGATGTCATTCAGTTTCAAAATTAAGACTAATTTCATTCAACTTCCACATAGGCCTACACCGCAGCCTGACCTTTGGTTTCTCTGATCGATCGGATTCCAAAGACTTATGGTTTTTTTATATTCCGAATCGACTGATGTTTTCGACATAAATAATTATGATAGCAGTGCTACAGAAGTCATTAGATTAGTCCCCTCTTGTCTAACTTTGAACTGTGTGACTTCTGTCGGATCAACCTCTGACGTAGTCAATGTTAGTTAGGTCTATGTGCTATTGTTGGTCTGTGTTGAAGATATGAAGATGGATCCAGGCATCCGTAACCATGAAAAACCATACAGCTGTAATTTTTGTAACAAAATGTTTGCAAATAATTGGAATCTCAATCGTCATCTAAGAAGTCACACTGGAGAGAAACCGTATGAGTGCAATTTATGCCACAAAGCAATTTCAAGAATGGATAATCTAGAAGCTCATTCCAGAACCCACACTGGAGAAAAACCATACAATTGTCAGTTCTGTAGCAAAATGTTTTCGAGACACGGTAGTCTATATGTGCACTTAAGAACCCACACTAGAGAGAAACCATACAATTGTCAGTTCTGCAAAAAAATATTTTCGTTACAAGGTAGTCTATATGCGCACCTAAGAACCCACACTGGAGAAAAACCATATAATTGCAGTCTATGCCACAGAACATTTGCACGCAGGACTTATCTTGTAGTACATAAAAGGACCCACACCGGAGAAAAACCATACATTTGTCTGCTTTGTAACAAAATATTTTCTCAACAAACTAATCTTTCCAGGCATGCAAGAATGCACACTGGAGAAAAGCGCTACAATTGCGAGTTATGCCAGAAAACATTTCCATATAAACAGAATCTGAACCGACATACAAGAGCCCAATCTGGAGAAAACCCACATAAGTGCAATTTATGTAACAAGGCGTTTGCATGGAAATGTGTTCTTGAAAAACATAAAATTACACACACCGGAGAAAAACCATTCAAATGCAATTTATGTTTCAAAGCTTTTTCACGGAGGTTTAGTTTTGAAATCCATAAAAGAATGCACACTGTAGAAAAACGATATGTTTGTCAGTTGTGCAACAAAATGTTCTCACAACAGAACAGTCTACAAGAGCATGCACATAAAAAACATAAAATTACACACACCGGAGAAAAACCATTCAAATGCAATTTATGTTTCAAAGCTTCACATACGAGATTCAGAACATTTGGTGAAGATTACAGGAATAAGTCCCCAACTACAGAAACTAAGTCAACTAAGAAGGGTATAAACACGATAAAGACTTCTGCAGGTCAGAAACAATTTTCTGGAGATCAGTCGACCGTTGGTCCTTATACAAATCAGGTCTTTCTTAGACCTTGTGGTTGTGGAATATGTGATGAAACATTTGAAATGGAAACTGAATTCATGGATCATTGTTATAATCACTACTGCGATGATCCTCAGAGAGATACATTTCTTGAACTATTTGATATTCATCTTCCGAGATACTTTCCTTGCAATGTTCAGGAAACTGATTAATTCACAAGATCAGGCTGTAGTTTTGCTAATTTTACTCCAATTACACAATAAATTCTGGCTGGATGGTAACCGTCACGTGCAGAGAGCGTCCCATGTTTGCGATTTATGAGAATATTTAATCGTCTTTGAAGTCTATCCAAAGTGTATTTTGGTGTGGGTCAGAGTGATTCCTTCTGAATATCGCATAATTTGATTTTTTTTTTATGGCTACAATGACAAGACGGCCGCCATTTTGGCACAATTTCCTGGTACATCTACAATGCAGCGAAATATTCCTCACGTACAACCTGTTACTATTTTTCCATTCGAACATGATTCACTTAAAAGAGTTCGAAAGCTGCTTATATGTTTTATGCTAGTGAATACAACTTTAAAGAGATTCTTAGAAGGAGCTGAGCCATTTCGTTGCATGTCATGACAGATGTTGTGGCTTATTACGGTTGAGTACTGGAAAGAAATTCCTTGAGCTGAGTTAAATTTTCACACACCTGTATGTGAAAAATATTTCTTGAGTAGGCCTATTTAATTTCAATGCTGTTGTTTAAAATACAATAATAAGTTAGGGCAATACGTTGATGTGGCTATGTTTGCTGCACTAATTTCGTGTTGAGATGGATGCAGTAGGGGCCTACTAAGTTTTATTCTTTATTGTCTTTGAGCGATTTAAAATTGAAAAATAGCTCTTTTTCTGTTCTTGTTGTTATTTGTTTCAGCATATAAATTAGTAATGTTTAAATTTGCTATATTATTATTTTAACCAAGAAAAAATATAATCCCACGGATATTAAATTAAGAAAATATTTAGATTATGTGGGAAGCAGATCTACGGTAAATCAGGCCTCGTTCCCACTTAAAGAGCTTTAAAAGGCGCCTCGGAAGGCGATATCATTAGGAACGTTGAAAAAGAAACTGATGTCGGTCGGTCGGTCTCTCGAGACAGCCACGATACGACATGGACCGACTCAAACGCAAATTTCGTACTGTAACGCCTCCCTATTGTAGGGGTTTCGTATTGGATCTTATACCACGTAAGTTGTATTTTAATCCAGCCCACAAGGTCAGTTTGTATGTTGACCATATTCATAAGCATCTCAGATCACCAAATATAAAGTCTTTATATATATATATATATATATATATATATATATATATATATATATATATATATATATATATATATATATATAAAATCAAATCATCAAATCAAAATCGTTTATTGCATCCAAAACGTTGACACACTGAACCTGTAAACAAGAATTGTTCGTAATTCACGTCACTGGAGCAAAAGGTGACCCTAAAGGGAAGAGTTTTCCCGCTAGGTAGGGACACCTACTTGGTAAATGAACTTTGCTTGTAGGACTGTCGTCAAAGGGAGGTCTCGGTTGCACCTTCTATATAGAAATAGTTACAAATATAGCGCCGGTTAGCGCTCACCAAACAAATAGGAGGCACACCGATAATATACCTTCGTTGAAGGAAAAAACAAACCCAAAAAATGGAAAAAAAGAAACAGTAATAACTAAGCTACTTAACTAATCTTAACTAACATGCATCGCTAGATCGGTGGCTGAAGAAAGAAAGAGTTATGGGATAAACAGAAGAAAGAGAAAGAATGTAAAAGTGTAAAAGTAAGAGGAGGCCCACACGCCGACGTGTGCCCCAAAGCGTCTTCAGGTCATCCTTTATATCCAATGCTTATGTATCGTTACAGACGGTGTTCAATAGGAACGATTTTAAGCGAGTTTTAAATAGAAAGATATTTGAAGAGAGACGAATATCAGGAGGTATTGTTTTCCAAAGTTGAGGCCCATAGAATTTTATACTAAACACAGGTATATTAGTACGAGCTCTGGTAGATCGGTAGGTGTCAGCATTCCTAGTATTATAGGTGTGGATCTGAGATCCGGCTGTAAAATAATTCTGAAATGATGGAGGTAGAATATTGTGATCGAACCGGTAGAGGAAATCTCCCAATTGTACCGTTCTAAGTTGCTTTATATCTAATAGATTAAGTCTTTTAAAAATAGGACTAGTGTGGGAGCCTATAGGGGCACCCGCGATCAATCTAACTGCCTTTTTTTTAGGGTTACTAATTTGCTAAGTCGGGAGTCATAAGTGGAAGCCCAGATCATATTGCAATAGCTTAAATATGGTAGGATTAAGGAATAATATAGGTTTAACCTAATAGCTTCCGGAAGTAGGTGTGATATCCTATTAATAATTCCTATGTTTTTCGCAATTTTTGTGCTATGAAATGAATATGCTCTTTCCAGGAGAGATGCTTATCAACGATCACACCCAGGAATTTGGTAGACTCTACTTGGGCTATGGGGATTCCAGCGATCTCCAGGGTGATATCTATAGGTGTAATTTTCCTGTGGGATTTGAAGATAATAAAATTAGTTTTATCGACGTTGAGAGTTAACCGATTTGCCGAGAACCAGTTATTGACGAGTTTTAGTTCTGAGTTAATGGTTTCCATTAGGATTTGCCAAGAATGGTGAGTAAAAAAAACTTGGTATCATCGGCAAATAATATAAAATAAAGAGTTTTTGATATTGTAGCCAGATCATTTATATATAACAGAAATAATAGGGGGCCTAGATTTGAACCCTGGGGGACCCCATACAATATTGAGCGAGATTCCGAGAGCATACCATTACATAAAACTTTTTGGGTACGGTCCTGGAAATAGCTGTAGAACCATTTTAAAATTGGACCCCTAACTCCATAGTTTTCTAATTTTTTTAATAAGATCGAGTGGTTGACGGTGTCGAAGGCCTTCGCTAAATCAATGAAAATACCCACGGAGATTTCATTGGCATCGATAGCTTTGGTGATTCTGTCCTCCATATCAATTAGGGCCATATAGGTGGAATGACCAACTTGAAAACCGTGCTGAAAGTGATGTATTAGGTCAAGGCTATTGATATAATTACTGAGTCTATCATAAACTATTTTCTCAAAATATTTGGCAAAATTGGGAAGTACCGAAATAGGTCTATAATTAGCTGGGTTGTCAGTTTCACCTTTCTTGAAAATTGGAACTACTTTTGCCATTTTTATCTTGTGGGGAACTACTCCATTTAAAAGGGAACAATTTATGATTGCAGTTAGTGGTTTTGTTATCAAAATTAAGTTTTGGGTGGCAATATAAGGGTCGATGTCATCTAGACCTCTTGTGTGGGTTTATATATATATATATATATATATATATATATATATATATATATATATATATATATATATATATATAAATATATATATATATATATATATATATATATATAACATAACATCTGTCTTTATAACATAACATCTGTCTTTATTGCATCCAATGACAACATTTGACAGTCATTTACAACAATTTTTTATATATAATTAGTACAGAATCTGTAAACTCAGTAACTATGAATTACAAGGTAAAAAGAATTAATACTTATGCAACTTCCCATTTCTTCATATCCACTTCTAACAGGTGAGTTTATGCAGTTGATTGAATTCTTGTAGTCTTGTAATACTAATGGCTTAGCTGAGTTTATGCAGTTGATTGAATTCTTGTAGTCACAAGAGGCAATGGGCGCCCCTAAGGGACCTAGATCCCGCTGAACGGGGATGCCCTGCTAATAACTAATTACAATTTCGGTAGCACGACACTTAATACCATGACACTTAATACCGTGACAGTTAATACCGGACTATTCGTACCGACGACACTTAGTCCCATAGACAATTAATACCGACGACACTTAGTCCCATAGACAATTAATACCGACGACACTTAGTCCCATAGACAATTAATACCGACGACACTTAGTCCCATAGACAATTAATACCGACGACACTTAGTCCCATAGACAATTAATACCGACGACACTTAGCCTAGTCACTTAGACAATTAATCCCAGGACAATTAATACCTATGCGCAGATATGTAGTCTGTTGGAATTATTCGAACTTCTTGCCGAAAGTATGGTACAACACGAACAAATTAACGAACTGCTTAGCTTCTTTGAGCACACGTACCTAAGAGGGCGCCGGCATCGAGGGCGCAGAGAGGCGTATGGCCCAGCGTTGTTCAACATCAACTTGTGGAACCTGTACGCCGCATCTATAGACGGTATCGCTCGAACTATATAACTTGCGACGTTCCTGATCGGTATCAAGCAAGATATGAACAAGCAGAAGTCTTTACTACTACAAGCTGCAACCGGTGTCGTTCATCCCCCACCCAAAAAATGTATTCAATGCTGTAAAAGCGAGTGGAAGGAGCGGTTGCGGCATACGGTAGAACCGAAATGCTTGTTTACCTTCGGGCTATGTCTTACCTTTCTCACTCGTGACGTTCACAAGGAACTCGATATGGAACATGGAATAGGCTATTGCTGTGTTATTGCTTTAACTGATTTTTACTTAACTGTTTCTTATCTAGTTCTGAAACAGTTTAGTTCGTACCCTGGATTAAATGTCATAGGGATTAACTGTCATAGGGACTAAGTGTCATAGGGACTAAGTGTCATAGGTATTATGTGACCGGTATTAACTGTCGTGGTATTAAGTGTCACGGTATTAAATGTCACCAAACCACAATTTCAAAGGATGGCACAGCATGGTTGCTCGCCTCACAGTAGCACAATCCAGTACCTGGCTCAATCGTCTTACTCCCTCCCCGCTTGGAGGCGCTTAATACTTATGGCTTAACTAAACTTAACTAAACTTAACTCACAAACCTTAAGTAACAACACTCACGAGCCGGGTCCCGTCTCCACCAATCCACTAAAGTCAAAATCAAGCTTTTTGGTTATTTATCCAGTATCATTAAATGCGACAGAAGAAAGCTTTTTATTTGCTTCTGTTCTATATGCGCGATGTCTTGCACTGGCTCCCTGCGTCGATACGGATAATATATATATATATATATATATATATATATATATATATATATATATATATATATATATATATATATATATATATATATATATATATATATATATATATATATATATATATATATATATATATATATATATATATATATATATATATATATATATATATATATATATATATGAGGTGACTCAAAATGAATGTAGGAGTAACAGGGCAAAATGTGATAAGCCGTGTATGACTCCAGGTTTATTAAAATCTTGCAGAAAGAAAAACCGTTTATATACTAAATATCTTAAAGACCCCAACCCAGTTACTAAGAAAATTTTCACCACCTACAGAAATAAATTCACAAAGTGTAAGGATAAATGCCGAACGTAATTTTTACCAGTTGTAGTTTCTCAAACACCAAGGGGATTTAAAATCCACTTGGAAAATAATCAGATCCGCCCTGCAATTGGAAGGCAGTCGAAAAAGATTGATTCACTAATAATTAATGAAACCAAAGTGGATGATCCTGAAGTAATAGCTAATAGGTTTAGATATTTCATCTATTTTAAGTACAGTTTGTTTTCCCTCTTACATGATTTTAAGTACCCTTAATCATCCATGGTTGGTAAAAGGTTCTGTGATTCCGATTTTATACTTGACACTAAGGAAATGCACTCTTATATGCCTCTGTAAGCACGTTAGTGAAAATTAATAGTCATAGGCATAACTAGGGGCCCTGCCGCCCTTTCTATGAAGTAGTTATAAATAGGGGCAAAGTTCATATGAGATAGGAGCCGTGCAAAATATTCCTTGTTTATTTGGTTTGGTGGTCGCAGACAGCTGGCAAAGGTTGACATGCGGTTGTTAGCAGAGGCCTTCCCCATGTCTCCTTTTCGCTCACTCTTCGGGATCTGGGGGTGACAATTGACCAAGAGCTTACCCATTCTCAGCATGGTAACATGGTCACCCGGAGCTGCACCTACCAGCTCCGGCAGTTGCGTGTTATAATATGGTCTCTTTTTTTATGACGCGGCAGTGATCCTTGTTCATGCTTTTATCTCCAGTAGAGTTGACTATTGCTGCTCTGTTCTCACTGGACATCCACTGGCTCTAATTGGGCGGCTTGACAGAGTCCTTCGCTCTGCCGCTCAGCTCATTGCCCACATCCCAAAATATGCACCAGTTTCAGCCTATATGCGCGATGTCTTGCACTGGCTCCCTGCGTCGCAGCGCATCTACTATAGGATTGCCTCTCTTGTTTGGCGGTCTCTCTCTGGTGAAGCTCCGTCTTACCTATAGATCTGATCTCTGCTGTCCGCTCTCTGGCCTAATGTTCCGTCGAGTTCTGCGTTCTGCAACTGGGGGTGAGCTGTTAGTCCCTCGGTCCTGCTACTCTGTTAAACAGCGTCGTGCCTTCTCAGTGGCTGGCCCCTCTACGTGGAACGGACTTCCACCTTTGCGGTTATTTCCACGAGGCAGTTCACCTGCTTTCTACCGCCTCCTTAAGTCTTCTCTTTTAACCGTGGCTGGACTAGAAGCACCTGAGTAGGTTTCTTGAAGAGACGCTATATAAATTACCAAAATGAATGAATGGCTGTTGCGATCGTTTATAACTCTTTTTGGTTTAAGAACTGGATTAAACCAAGTTATTATGGACAAATGATCCGAGATGCCTGCTAGTATAATTGAGAAGTTAAGAGTCCGCGGCCATCATTTTGTAAAGATATTGTCTATCAATGTAGCAGTGCTATTGGTAACTCTTGTGGGTCGTACAATGGCTAGTAGAAACTGATAAGAGGTTATACTATCAAAAAGGTATTAATAATAATAATAATAATAGGCTAATAATAATAATAATAATAATAATAATAATAATAATAATAATAATAATAATAATAATAATAATAATAATAATAATAATAATATCTTCGCTTATTAATCCAAACTGAGAAGGCAGTAAGATTACATGATATAGTAGTGACAGACGATAACAATTTTTACAGGAGTCGAGTTGAATTTAACTATATGACAGCCATGCAAGGCGCCCATCTGTCCCACGGCTCATTTTACAGTCGCCACCTAGGGAGTGAAGGTTGAGTCAACCTTATGGGATTAACGAGTATCGAACCCGCGTCCTTCTGATCTTCGTGCCAGCGTGTTGCCATTCAACCATCTCCCCGCCCCAATATTAGTTAAAGGATGGACACTATGTTTTAGTAAGTCGATATTAAAATCCCCTAACAAAATGATTTCTCTTTTTGAGGAGGTTAAAGCTCAGCCAAGAGTTGGTCAACGTCTTCGTTAACTGTCCGCAAGGATTGGCCTGGCGGTTTATATAGAGTAGTGGTCCATAAAGTAGTGGCAACATCACTTATTGAATAGCAGTAGGTAGCGGGATCGCTTCCCGCAACCCTCGCAAAGGTCCAGTCAGCCTAATATTCGCGAGATGGCGCGTTGTTAAAAATGAAATGTGGGACGTGATGGTCGCCTTGCATGGCTGCCGTATACAGTTAAATTTGACTCCTATAATAACTTGTTATCATCCGCTCATACTGATTTGTAATCATACTGGGTAATTGTCAGTTTGAAAATATTAAACGAAGATTATTATTATTATTATTTTTTTTTTTTTTTTTTTTGCCGCCCGAAGTGTGACCCTCAGGCTTTTAGAGATTATGAACGTGCGTGGTTAAATTGGTTTACTGTGCCTCGTCAATTATTATTATTATTATTAATTATTAATTATTATTATTATTATTATTATTATTATTATTATTATTATTATTATTATTATTATTATTATTATTATAATTATTATTATAATTATTATTATTATTATTATTATTATTATTATTATTATTATTATACCTTGTGACAATGGCGAACCCTTAGCCTGAGGAATCTTGATAAAAAGGCTCTTGGATGAGTCGTGAGAAGATTTTATATCAAGCAATTGAAATGTTTAGTTCCTGTTTTATGAATAAACCTACTCCCCCCTCCTCGTCCAGACGTTCTCTTTTTATGTACAAAGTCGTATCCATGAATTTGGATGGAGTCACTTTAAAGGCTTCTACTTTGTCTTTTACTTACCTTCTACTCCGGCTTGGCTCTTCTAAGACTTTGCCTTTGCCTTTTTTGCCTTTAGTTGACTGTGAGGCGCCCTTGTAACGGAATGGCTGTGTTACGGCGCCATATAAATTGTCATTGTTATTATTATTATTAATGCATTTTTTGTGTGTTTTTATTTACCTTTCTTTTGTCTTCTTTTTTAAAACTTGCTCTCAGTCTGGTCTCCTTTGCCTCTTCTTTGCCTCCTTCTTTGCCTTCTTGTTTGCCTTTACTTACCTTCTTCTTTGGCTTCTCCTTTGCCTTCTTCTTTGCCTTCTTCTTAGCCTTCTTATTTCACTTTTTACTTACCTTCTTCTTTGCCTTCTTTTGTATCTTGCTCTCTGTCTTCTCTCTTGCCTTCTTCTGTGCCTTGTTTTTCCCCTTCTTCTTTGCCTTCTTCTTTGTCTTTTCGCTAACCTTCTTCTTGCCTTCTTCTTTGCCTTCTGCTGCATCTTGGTCTTTGTCTTCTGTCTTCCATTCTTCTTTGCCTTCTTCTTTGCCTTTTCCTTTGACTTCTTCTTTGACTTCTTCTTTGTCTTTTACTTACCTTCTTCTTTGCCTTCTTCCTTGTCTTCTTACTTACCTTCTTATTTTGCTTTCTTCTTTGGCTTCTTCCTTGACTTCTTCTTTGCCTCCTTCTTTGTCTTTGACCTACATTCTTCTTTGTCGTATTCTTTGCCTTCTTCCTGGAACTCTCTTTTGCCTTCTCCTTTGGCTTCTTCTTTGACTTCTTCTTTGCCTTCTTTCTTTTTCTTTTACTTACCTTCTTTGCCTTGGCTTCTTTTTTACTTCTTCTTGCCTATTTTGCCTTCTTCTTTGTGCTTTTACCTACCTTCTTCTTTACCTGTTTTTTTATCTTGCTCACTGTCTTGTCTCTTGCCTTTTCCTTTGCCTTCTTCTTTTCCTTCTTATTTGTCTTTTTACTGACCTTCTTTGCTTTATTGCTTTATCCTTTGGCTTCTTCTTTGACTTCTTCTTTGTCTTTTACTTACCTTCTTCTTTGCCTCCTTCTTTGTCTTTGATCTACATCCTTTTTTGCCTTCTTCTTGGAATTCTCTTTTGCCTTTCTCATTTGGCTTCTTCTTTGACTTCTTCTTTGACTTCTTTCTTGCCTTTTACTTACCTTCTTCTTTGCCTTGGCTTCTTTTTTTTAACTCTTCTTGCCTTTTTTGCCTTCTTATTTGTGCTTTTACTTACCTTCTGCTTTGCCTTCTTTTTTTATCTTGCTCACTGTCTTGTCTCTTGCCTTCTCCTTCGCCTTCTTCCTTTTCCTTCTTATTTGTCTTTTTACTTACCTTCTTCTTTGCTTCTTTGCTTTCCTTTGGCTTCTTCTTTGACTTCTTCTTTGACTTCTTCTTTTTCTCTCTCTCTCTTACCTTTTTCTTTGCCTCCTTCTTTGTCTTAGACCTTCATTCTTCTTTGCCTTCTTCTTTGCCTTCTTTTGGAATTCTCTTTTGCCTTCTCCTTTGGCTTCTTCTTTGACTTCATCTTTGACTTCTTTCTTGTCTTTTACTTACCTTCTCCTGTGCCTTAGCTTCTTTTTTTACTTCTTCTTGCCTTTTTTCCTTCTATTTGTCTTTCTACTTACCTTCTTCTTTGCATCTTTGCTTTATCATTTGGCTTCTTCTTTGACTTCTTCTTTGCCTTCTTCTTTGTCTTTTTACCTACATTCCTCTTTGCCTTCTACTTTCCTTTTTTGCCTTCTTCTTTGTGCTTTTACTTACCTTCTTCTTTGCCTTCTTATTTTATCTTGCTCTCTGTCTTGTCTCTTGCCTTGTCCTTTGTCTTCTTCTGTGCCTTCCAATTTGTCTTTTTACTTACCTTCTACTTTGCCCCTTTGCTTTATCCTATGCCTTCTTCCTTGACTTCCTTGACTTCTTCTTTGCCTCCTTCTTTGTCTGTTTACCTACATTCTTCTTTGCCTTCTTCTTTGCCTTCTTCCTTGACTTCTCCTTTGCCTTCTCCTTTGGTTTCTTCTTTGGCTTCTTCTTTGTTTTTTACTTACCTTCTTCTTTGCCTTGGGTCTTTTTTGCCTTCTTTCCATTTTTTGCCTTCTTTTTGTGTTTTTATTTACCTTTTTTGTCTTCTTTTTTAAAACTTGCTCTCAGTGTTGTCTCCCTTGCCTTCTTCTTTGCCTCCTTCTTTGCCTTCTTCTTCGACTTCTACTTTGTCTTTTACTTACCTTCTTTTTTGCCTTTTTCTTTGTCTTTTTGCTTACCTTCTTATTTGCTTTCTTCTTTGCCTCTTTCTTTGTCTTTTACCTACATTCTTTTTTTGCATTATTTTTTAATCTTACTCTCAGTCTTGTCTCCTTTGCCTTCTTTCGTATCTTGCTTTCCGTCTTCTCTCTTGCCTTAGCCTTTCCCTTCTTCTTTCCCTTCTTCTTTGTCTTCTTTGTCTTTTCACTTGCCTTCTTCATTGCCTTCTTTGCCATCTTCTGTATCTTGCTCTCTGCCTTCTCTCTTGCCTTCTCCTTTGCCTTCTTCTTTGCCCTCTTCTTTGTCTTTTTTATGAATACACGTAGTTCTATAGTCAATATATCGCTTCGGCGTCGACAAAAATTCAGGCCTTTGCGCACTGACTTGAACAGTAAAATAGCAAAGAGCATTTGGCAAGATAAGAATTTAGTAAGCAAGGATCAGTCAGTCAGTAGTCAGTCAGGCAATGACCTACAGACGATCTGTGACGGATATTGTAAATGCATCTATGCGCATGCGAACGATAGCATACCATTTTAGGCCGACGCATCACCAAGGAGAGGCGCCGGCAGCGTGACGCACTGGACGCACGTGCGTCCACCTACCAAATCAAATCCACACAAGGATTAGGCATCGCACCGATATTTTGGACAATTTCACTGTGCAATTTTGATTTACCATATAAATTATTACACTTGTAAAATCTAAGACCCTGGGGAGCTAAGTACCTCAGGGAAAATATAATGATAATGAATATAATTAATATCCGTGCATTAGGCTGTAAAAATTGGTACCCCCATGCTTTAGACCAAAGTTGCGCCTCTGAGCTAGGTTGCTCCGAGCGGGTTATAATTCTCTCGTGTTAGTAGTCATCATTACAAACTGGGACAAAGCCAGGACTTACCGAGGCATAGCTGCAGATGTTCCGCTGCCGTAGCCTGTGCCGGAAACTTGTCTTCATCCAAATGACGAACTTAAGACGATCAACGTCCTTATGTTTCAGCAGGTTTAGCACTGCCTGATGCTTGGACTAGAGATGAATATTATGCGGATTTTGTAAATTCGTATCGAGCAGCCTAAAAATTTCAGCTTTGGTTAACACAATTTACGCCGAGCCGTTTGGCCAAGTGAATTGCCAAAGAAGTATGGCTTATGACGTCACCAAATGACGTGATTAAAACAATTACCGTTGCGTAACTCGGCGCAGTATCTTGAAGGCAATGGCGCAGCGCTATCGTTATTACCAGAGGCGTCTATCCCCTCCCCCTAAGTCATTTGAGCAACTTCCTCTTTCCTCTGCTCTTCGCCAATCCCCATTCCTTCCCCCATTAATGGTGGCACACACACACTGAAAGATCTCCCCCTCCCCTATTTCTTGGATGGAGCATTTGCTCCAAGGCTTCTATGGTGTAGGCCTAGACGCCCCTGAATGCGAAGCAGTTCGCTAACTGTTTATTTATTCATTCATTCATTCATTTGAGCACTTATATAGCGCGTCTTCAAGGGGACTACTCAGAGGCGCTCCCGACTTCAGCACGAACAAAAAGAACAGTTTTTAACGCAGTGTAGAAAGACTCGGGTTGGGTTTTCGGGAGGAGACGCAGCTCCAGAGGGAGCCCGTTCCAAACCACAGGACCAACCACCAAAAAGGCCTGATTTTGCATGGTGGCAGTACGAGCAAATGGCACAACAAGCACCCCCCCTCTCCGCAGAGCGGAGTGAGCGACCACGGGTCTCACCGGCAGGTAGGCAGAGGGACCTCAGATAGGCTGGAGCGATGCCCAGCTGGCAGCGCCAGACCAAGGAGGCAATCCTATACTGGATGCGCAGGGGAACCGGTAGCCAATGCAAGTCCCGGAGCATGCAGTCGGACACATGGTCAAACTTGGATATACTGGCTATCACACTACACTTTTCCCCAGCCAGATTTAGTCGCATAATAAACAGAATTTATGCTATACCAAGTTTTTCTTAAATTTCTCCTCAAATAGTTCATGAGATTATCACGCTAACGCAGATTCTCAAACCACACAATGAAGCAGCTACATGTACAAAATTGTACATGTACCTGTACACCACTGTAAATTACCATCAACCACATTAGTTCAAATATTATTAGGACAATCAATTCAATGCTGCCTGCAGCTGCAAATCGTGTGAGCCAATCATTTAGGAGTGATGACAGAATACATGTGCATGTACAGTCCTGTACACAGCAAAGTTGAGTCCGTAGCTTACCCTACTTAAGCGCACAAACTCAAATGATATATTCCTCTACGTCTCTGGATGTAGACTCAAAGTCAGAAAAAGTGAAGGCCAGCGAACATTTCGTTACAATCATTATCTTCAAGTAATGGCTGTTATGATACTTTGCTCATCCAAACTGGCGGACGGATAAGCTTTCGAAGGGTGAATGGGGGGATTTAAGTTATCCTTATTGGTTGGTTTGTGTACCATTTGTAAACTATTTCTACCAATTGTGTCCTGGTCAGCAATTCTTGGACCTTCTTGAGCAATAAGTATAAGCTGATCCACTCCTATCAGCACTGAAATAATAAAGCAATTTTGTTAAGATGACAGCTTAAAATGCTACCATTACAATGTCGAAATTAAACATTTCTAAAAAGGGGAGGGGCATATCCTCCTCCCCCAAACTCCTCCCCCGACTCGGCGCTGTAGACGCTCATTGGTCATTCCCTCACAAACCTCGATTCCTCCCCTCGAGAGGAGGGGGACTAGATTAAACACTGGTTGACGACGACGATGATTATATTTATGATAACGATGATGATGACCACAAGGACCACAGCAATGAGCATCAGAATTTTATTTCAGAGAATGATTGAGAACTTCTCTCAAATTTCAGGCCAAATTCCAAAAGCTGCCTCGTGACCTGTTCTTACAGTGTCCAATTTTACATTAGATATAAAAACTTTTATAGTTTTGATGTTATTTACGCTTACATTCCTTCGTTTCATCATTTCTAAAGCATAATAGTTCGAGGGAGCTTCTGATGTCACTACGATCATGACCTACCATTCTTGATTAACCAACTTTTTCAGCAGAATAGATTGGTTGTGTTGCATATCGGTAACATAAAATAATGTTAACAGCTTCAAATAAGGGCAATTCAAGCTTATAATAATTACTATTGTGTCGATGTCAATCTTCTTCTATCGGGTACTATTTGCTGGCAGGTTAAGATTTGCGTAATTATGGTTGCCCCGTTGTTTTATATCGTTGAAGGCGTGTTCTGTCTGTTGTGTGGCCACGATATCGATGATGACGCTTGCAAAAACAACAAACTAGACAAAGAAGGCTGTTATAAACGCTTGGGTTTTGATATGTCCCAATCCTGCGGAATGTCCGTACGGTACGAGAAGACAAGAGGTAGAATAAACAGTTTCTCATAATTAATTATTACAGTGGGTAGGCCTACTGCCACGCTGAAACATTGCCAGTTCGTAAGTTTACACAAACTGGCTGGTGACACTGCACATGGCTACTGTAGGCTGCTTAATGCTTATACAACTTTCAGTGAAAAGCGGTTTGATTTGATACTAAGATACCACATTTATTCCGAGGAATTTGGATATTATTTATTAGAAAAGTTAACCAGGTTTATATCTTCAGCTATATTGTAAATTCATAAACTGTCTTCTTTTGGGTGTAATTAACATTGGTGTCGTCAAGGTCAAAATCAGTAATGTCCACGCATGTCTCAGAGGATCGAGACGTTTTAGATCAATTTCATTGTGAAATCGTCAGAGTTGATAGATTGTTACATTTGCTGGTATTGTTACTGTAATTGGTAACATCAGGTTCTTGAAGTTACGGCATATGAGAAGAGGAAGGGGCATGTTTTGAGAGTGTGTCGAGAAGAGTCTGAAAGAAATGGTCTCAAGTAATGAGTTTTTGAAGGAAAAAGTGCTGCATGTCGTGATCCCTGCCTTAGATGAATACGACCTGATACGAGTCGTAGTTCCAAGAACCAGAGTAAGAGACTATCCCTAGCTTGCTAGTACTACAGTAACTGGAAACGTATTCTGCGAAACCTGGTCAATGTCACATAAAAGAATGAGGCACTTAAGTGCAGTCAAATGCAGTAACCGCAGCACACGGTTGAGCCCACAGATCAGCACTCACTGATGCAAGATGGCGCCGTATCCAGATATGGATCCACCAGGGATGTAAAGGATAGGTATACGGCCTATTCGTCAGTACACGAAGGCTTCTCAAGACAGTTGTAAATCAGGCACTTCATGACCCACTCGCAATTTATAACAATCCAATCTAATTGTAATCTGGTTGTATTCAATTTTAATTCCAGAGACAACTGTGAGCAACAAATTTAGTTTAAGATGAGTTTAGGCAGAATGCTAATTGCACGTCTACTTGATTTTTGTTGTCCATTTAGGTAGAAACTGATGATCACGGGGAAAATAGTAGGCCTATTTTAAAAGAATAGAAAATCGCTAGACAAAGGAGCAGTAATAAATGCAGTTAGAATAATACTTCAGGTCAAAATTATTCACTTTGCTTATGTCTGAATGAAAAGACCAACATATTTAATCGCTTCGAGCAGGCCCGGATTAAGCCCTCGGGGGGCCCCTCGCCAAATTTCTGGGGCCTTAATCCCCTATCCCTTCCCTCACCATACCCCTTCTTCCCTTCCAAATGTTAATGCATGTCTATTATTGACTATATAACTTAAATTTAATAAATAATTATGTAACTTAATAAAAACCAAAAAACATGGCACTTTATTATAGGCCCTAGGCTCACTTTCTAAGACAAAGCTGCTGTTTTCAGCAATTCGTGACTGTCAGTATAAGTCACGGTGCCAAACAAAGATTAAAAGTGAATGAAAGTTAGCTGTCATCAATTTCAATGATTCATACAATAAATTTAACTTTAACAGACTACATAGTGACGTCCTACAGCTAAGTCGATACAGTAGATATTGTTCAGTTTAACAGTTTCAAATTTTATGATTAAAAACTTTAGGTTCATATTTTTTTACTCTTGGCAGTAGCAAACTAGGCCTAGTCAAGAATGTCATCGAAAGAAACAGTAGCCTATCTAAGAGATCACTCTCAACACTGAGAAGTTCCAGTGCAGTTAGGCGTTTGCTGTCATCGTACTCCATACATAACATAACATAACAAGGGTTATAAGTGGTTCAGAAGACGTGTAGTCTGTGTTAGAACCACTGCATCTGCCACTGACGGGTCCAAAACTGAAATTTGTGTTGTTACCGCTAAAGCAGCACAGGATACAGTACCAGACTCACAAATTTCATACACTGCTGATGTACCTTCAGTGCAAGGCGCACAGCTACCACCTAAATTTCGATCCTGCCCTTCGTCTGGTTCATTTGATGTGACTGTCTTTTTCGAGTGTACGAAAAATCTCTCCAGTTTCGCAACAGAGGCAATGCTATTTCTGTCCCTGTCAGTACGTTCTAGAGATACTCGCCTTTTTTCAGCACCGGAAAGTTTAAATAATTATGTTATTCTTTGGCATTGTTTACTATTCGTGAATATAATTATATAATATCCTGCACGGTTGTTTATTTGTTTTGAGACGAAGACGAAATTATCAATAACGATGAGTCATGACGAGTACAGCAGAGAATGGTTTATATTTTTAAAAAATGAATAATTATAACTGGCATAGATATGGGGGCCGTTGATCGCCATCATAAGAATCAATCACCAATTCACAATCACAACTGACTCCTGACGTAAAGTTACATCGCCCTAGTGCCCTTGAAGAGAAAAGCTAGCTGAATAAATGTGAAAATGCATATTAAAAAAATTCGTCTTCTTCATCCGGGGGCCCCCTGACGACGGGGGGCCCCCCGCCATGGCATAAATGGCATACTGGTTAATCCGGCCCTGGCTTCGAGGTTCAAAACAATACCTGTAACATCGACTTGACTGATATATAACTAAACTCTGGAACCCTAACAACTAGCCGAGTCTGTCATATACCACAAACAACCTCTGATTAGATTGTGCTGCGAGAGGCGCTTTATAAATGCGTACATTATACAATACAATACAATATGACCCAAGTGCATACGAATGCAAGGGTAGAAGCAGCCTCATCAGAAAGCTAGCGTTTAATGGCAGCTAAGATTTGTATTCGTGCAAACTTCTCGCGCAGTCATATTTAAAATTCCCTGGCTGTTTGCATAATAAGTGCAAAAGAAAAATAAACATAGAAAGAAAAAATCGAGTCATTTATTCTGATGCCTTTATTTACATCCACAGTACAACACGAAAGATGTGCACTTTATTGTATGACAATCGGTTGTAGGTGGAAGTCTACAGTTTTCGAATAATCGCATTTCGAGTTTAATATTTAAAACACTTGTGAATAACAAGTTTGTTTTTAGACGAATGTACTCCAAATGCTACTTGTACGTCTAACAATATTATTTTCTTTCTTTTAGTTCCGTTCGGGTTCCAAACGATGGCCAATGGAATAATATTGTCTTCCAGCATCAGATAAGTGTCAGGAGCAGGTGAAAAACATTCAGACTTATGATTTAAGTCAGAATTATTCACCAAATTGTCCAAACCAAACGACCAACATGGCTCAGTTGAAAAAAAACCATGGCATGTTACATTGACGTGGCTTGTAATCTGTCCATTAGTTGTAACTAGGCTTATGGACCAGGTGACGGTCGAATTCTTCTCTGATACAGAAACTACTATGAGTTGTCCATCAGGTTTTAGAATAGCATTTAATGCCAAGGTGTCATTTGACAGATAGATTCTGCGGACGAAAACAGCATCAGACGTATAGATTTCCACATATTGATGATCAGACGTCTCGCTATTTTGCAGAATCACAACTTGGCCATCATTGGATACCGTAACACTCTGTGGATGTGTTAGATTGCAGAGCCATTTCATTAAACGATGATCTTCCATTGAAATCTTCCAGATGCACGCCGCAAAGAAATCGCTAACGTAAAGACAATTCGATGCCGCACTTGATACTAAGGTGTGCGGGTGATCAGTTTCTTCCAACGGAATTACCATCAAAAGATCAAATGGATACATATCATCATAGACAAGGATTGACTTGATTGGTGGTTTTCCACAAAGAGCGAAAATAAAGTCTTTAAATCGTGTAAATCCTTCGAAGGAACAACTACGAGGTTTATAAGCTTTCAGGAAATTTGTATAGACTGCAAACGAAAGAAAAATTCAATAGTTAAGTAATGATTAGAAAGAGCTTCAACAGTGCTTACTATTTTGGGATTTCTACCACGGGATTATTTGTTTTCATTAATACTCTCATGCGTATTATTAATCTTTATTAATGATGTTTTACGTAGCTTGGACCTTTCCCTTGCATGCCTGCACATCGGCAACCCAGAATTTTTCTTGGTCGTAGGCGCAGTGCTTTTTTCTAGAAAAAAGGTTCCGAAACGGAAAAATAGGTTCCGGAACGCAACAATTATGGGCGGGCTAAAATCCCGAGAAAAATGGGATTGGGGGTTGGCAGGGGTCTCAATAAACACTGAAAACAGTTCAAAAATACTTAAATTAAAATAACTAAATGATTGTTTTTATTATTAAAATAAATAAATAATTTTTTAGTAGCTGAAAAAGGTGCCGGAACTCCGTTCCGGCGCGTACCGGCTGAAAAAAAACACTGCGTAGGCGTAATTGTAATCGAACATTTATAAAAGCGCCTCTCAACTATTCAGAGGCGTTCCCGACCCAAGTCAGTGCTATCACCAACAAATAAAATTGTCTTCAGGCGTTTCCAGAACAAAGGAAGAGAAAGGCTGAGGAAGAAGGTTCCAACTAGTGGGGTTAATATAGGGAAGATTTCTAGACAGAACTCTTCCAGGGACCCTACCTCTCTGTCATCGATCATGATTCTACCAATTTGTTTCCATTTTCGTACCCTCGTGATATTTACTTTTTTCTTTGTTTATTGTGAGTTCCACATTCGCCACCTCTTCCTGTGTTATGTGTGTCAATTTTGTCAAATCTGTCATTCCCCTACATGTATTGTCCAGCAGGGGAAATATCGTCCGCAAATTCAGAGTCCATCATCCTGTCATTACGCAGTTACCTCATCCCATTATCACTACCTACTGCCAAATGGACGAATGAATCTGTTGCACCGTTTCTGTTGCAAGAGTTTCTTTATCCGGGTGGTTTGCAAGGCCACCCAGAAACTCCCCTAGGTAACTCTGGGTTGGGCCAGGCCATGGGCTTTTATATAGTTGGCTTGGACTGAAAGCGTGAAAACGTCCAATACGTCATATGGCACACTATTGTAGCAGTTCAGCATTACTATGATGCTTTAGGATGATGCTATAAATTGATTTCGTGAACAAATACATTAGACCAGAATAACAAATTCCTAATATAGATATATAACATGCGAATGTCAAATAATTTGTGGCAATTTCCAGTCTAAGAAAGCAGCATATGATATAAATGCACTGCTACCTATGTGCATGAATCCGGACAGAAATTTGTTAAATAAGATTGCCTAAGAAAACACTAGAAATTTTTTTACTTCACTTTGAAGGCTGCTGATTACTTTGGCTAACCTCGCCCGTAAACTTTTTTATTGCGCTTTTGTTAAGCAGTTAATTAAACAGTCGCTAGATAAGAAGTGATTTTAGATCATGGTTTTGAAACATTAGTTTTCACTGAAAGAGGATGTCTGAAGGAATCGATATCAGTAATGCGATCATCGATCAATGATTTTCAAAAACAGTGATCGCTGGCATTAAATGCGATGACGAAACAACATTCTGATCCACTGTAACAGCCATATTGAAATCAAGTCAAGTCAGTAACACTCCCATTATTTTAAGTATATCCTCTGTCACTTTCAGTATTATTACGAACATTTTAACACGCGCAAAGTCACAAAGAAATGCGAATCTGATGCGATTAAGTATACAAGGAGATCTTGCTCAACAATACAGATCTGAAAGTCCTCTTATAAATTTGTGTCGGAATTTGGAATGTTTCGTGGGAGTAAATCCTTCCCGCGTTTAGCGCGTCCAATATCTTATATATTTCGGGAATTTTACTAATTGAGAGGGAATGGAATTTTTCCTGCACTATCTCCAATACCTGGAAAATTACGGTATCCACTTCAACAGCCAAACCATGCACATTTATAGGCCTATAGGCCTACCATTTCAAATAATCAAATACTTCAAAAGTTATCTGCAGTTCTACCACAGGTAATCCGATAGAATCTAGGTAAATTCATACAGTTAGGTTAACCAAACCTGTAGTTCTAAACCACAAGTGAAAAAGTGAAACATGATCTTGACACAGTCATCTTCTTCCACAAATAAACAAAGAGAATGGAATGATACTGAATTTCAAACATGTACTTTTAACTGAATCCAAAGGTGCGCTAATACGTTCATATGCAGATTGAATGTCTGAAGATGGAATGAGCTCAACAGGACTGCTACATGTCTGGATGAATGCACGGGCCTGTTCGGATAAGGGAAACTTGAGGAAACGGGCTTAACTGCCTGTCTCGGGTTATTATACACGGGTCCCTTGAGATAGTCTGAGGCGGAGTTTTATAATATATAAAGCTTATGTATTACATGCATATTATATATTGCAAACTAGACCCTGTTGTTAGTAATAATTATGTATACGCATATATAATATACTAGTTGTCTTATCCCCTAAGTGCGAGAGAGATTAGTGTGCACAGGATACTTGTCCAATGTCGTTCCACGGAGTTGTTCAATAGGAGGCTAGGAGCGAACCCAAAGAAAATGACCGCATGTCTGTTTATGGGAGTTGCACATTTTCATACATAGATCGCTGAACCAATTCCTAAGCACAGTAGCATCAAAGTGTAAAACTGTGAAGGGATGCCCTGCCATTCCGTTGTGGTTCATCGGGCCAAGTGCTCCAAGACAAGAGGAACGAATAGATCAGCGATTGACCAGCTCTCTTACTTCGTTATCTTTTTCTGGGCATTCAGCTCGGTCGCCGTCTATGACCGACCGGTGGTATAATAATAATTATATAATAATAATAATAATAATAATAATAATAATAATAATAATAATAATAATAATAATAATAATAATAATAGTAATAATAATATTAGTAATAGTAGTTATAATTACTACTACTACTACTACTACTACTACTACTACTACTACTACTACTACTACTACTACTACTACTACTACTACTACTACTACTACTACTACTACTACTACTACTACTACTACTACTACTACTACTACTACTACTACTACTACTACTACTACTACTACTACTACTACTACTACTACTGCTACTACTACTACTCCTACTACTACTACTAGTCTACTACTATTATTATTATCATTTATGGGTTTATTAAGCGCTACAGCCAGACGACAAAGCATTAATGTATGGCGCTGATTCAGTTGCCTGGACTTGCTGAGTGACCGACTCAGAGAGGGTTTGAACCCAAACACTTCGAGCAAGGCGTCCGCTCCAACCAATTGGCTTCTATGTCACAACATATGCAACACTAAGTGGGTACCATCCCTTCCATTTTGTTTAATAAGTGTTGTTTGAATAATAACATTAATCCTCTTTTACTAATAACAAACTCATACTAGACACAATATGCATTACAAACCATCAGTATTGTTTGCTGCACAGTCGACGCCAGCCAGAGAAATCAAAACAATCAGGAAAGGATGATACATTTCTCTGAGAAGTTCAAAGTCCTGCAGTTCAGAAAACAACATAATATATTTCTTGTTACACATATACAACACACTGTACAAACAGTGTACATATCTGCGTCACTGCTGTCTGTAGTCAGCAGCGCTCTGAATCTGAAATCCAACGATTAAAGGTTTGCACCTGCAGAGCAAACTCCGTGAAACAACCATAAACAAATTGCTCGTTCACACTTGTGAAGAGTCTCGGAATAATTATGATTACCACCTTGCGCGTATTTCGTGCAATGAATAAACAAGTGGCCTCCCTCCCAAATAAAAAAAAGTCGCTGACCTGAGACCATGTCTATGTTTCTTCGCACCAACAGTGTCCAAAGAGTGTCCAAAGAACATAAACCTATTCTCAGACAGTGACTGCAGTAGAATAAGGATACCACGTAGAAGCCCCTAAGCCTTTGCAGATGTTTAATCCTCTTTACATTGGCCATTCAGTTTCAGATGACAATCCCGACCACTAAACTTTTCTAAGCTTAAGGTATTCATTTTGCAACACATCCCAAACCAATAATAGGTGATGCGAATTATTTTAAATCAAAGCATGGACTGCTAAAATAATATGGCATCACCAACATGTAATGAACAGCTACTTATTATCCCTGGAGAGGAATTCCTTAGTTGGGCTCTGCGCATGTGCAATAGCCCGCGCCGGGGAACAATAATTCCAATATCCGAGCAATACTTGCCTACTGGTGAAGAATTTGTTCAAAATGAACTTCGTCGCCATTTTAGTCTAACGTCAGCAGTGCTTTTGTGAACCACTCAAAATTCTACAGGCGTCATAAAATTAATGTCTAGATTACTAATTGACTAACCGCGAAGATGCTGATTCCTTCCGACTGATGGCAGTATTTACCTGTTTCTCTAGTTTCTAAACGACTTCCACTGCGTTTTCGTTTCTGGAATGGACTCGCCTAACACTTACTTTTGCATAAGGTTTATATAGGAGACAGCTATTTCATAGGCGAGAGATGCAGGATGCAAAAATTAAGATAGACGCCCTTGATAAATGTGTTTTCTCGATGTCATACTGTGATCGTGACAGATGCTCATTTGTAAGTATAAAACTCACAGATTAAAGCCTGAGTTATTGTTAATTTTCTCGCTTACGGTAATCTTGTCATCTTTTAAACTGCGAAACATCCGCTGCATTAATTTTACAGGTGTTGTTTTAATTTAATTGAAAAACTTTATCGATATAGGCCCCTACGAGTTATAAGAAACCACATGCATAACAATGACACACAATTTTGGTGTCAAATAGAACATTCAATAATATTAAACAGTGATCCACAAATTGAGTTGCTTACATCTACAGTTGTTAATAAGCAGGCAATAAATAAATTATTTGGTTTATAATTGGCATTCTTCGGTCGTCTAACACAATTGTGCATATAAATTAACTCACATCAGATCTTGAGACCAACAACTGACTCCTCGTGATCCAATCTGGGTTTCGTAAAGGACATGCAGCTGAAACCCTGCTTCTTCGTCTCCTTTCGGACAACTACAGGGCTACTGACAGATCGCAAATTACTTTATTGGCTCTTTTTAATGTAAGCGCGGCATTTTATATTGTTGATCATGAGATACTTATTGAGCGATTGAAAATATCTTTTGGCCTGTCTGGAACCTTCCTCTGCTGGTTGGGATCCTTCCTCCGTGAGCGCTCCCTCTGTGTGGTCCGTGAGTATTCCAGGTCCCAATGGGTTCCTGCCCCTTATGGGCTACCCCAGGGCTCTGTCCTGGGTCCCCTTCTCTATTTCCTTTACACTTCCGACCTTGCTACGCTTCTTGCCTCATATGCCGCTTTGGCCCAGCTCTATGCTGATGATGTCCAAGCATACTTGCATTACTCTGCCTCCGATGCTGCTATGGCTACTCAGAACACTAGCCTCATCATGGGAGCCCTGGAGGCCTGGATGTCGTCTAATCGGCTGCGGTTCAATCCTTCTAAAACCCAGTTCATCTGGTTGGGTACCCGACAGCAACTGGCTAAGCTGGACACTGCTGCTTTCCCTCATTTCACCTTCTCCACTGTTGTTCGTGACCTTGGTGCTACCTTAGATCAAGAGCTCACATTTGCTCTCCAAATCAATCACCTCAGTCCTTATTGTTTCTACCAACTGCGCCAGCTGCGTACTGTCGCTCGCTCCCTCTGCTACATCCACACTTATTCACTCCTTTGTCATATCTTGACTTGACTATTGTTGTTCTCTTTATGCTGGTCTCCCTGCTAGCCGTCTAAGGTGCTTGGATCGGGTCCTACGCTCCGCAACCCGCCTCATCGGCCGCATACCCAAATTTGGCCATGTATCGAGGTACATGCTTGATGTTCTCCACTGGCACCCTCTTCAGCAGCGTATTACGTATAGGTTGGCTGCCCTAGTCTGGCGCTGCTTGCTTGATCTTGCTCCGCTCTATCTCCGCGAGCTCAGCACGTTAATGAAATCAATTTGTTTTCTGATAGTTCTGTTTAACGACGCTGTGTCATAACAAAGATGTTTAGCATCGCCCTTCTCATATATACCGGCTTGGGACTGGCACCACTTGAAAACGGCTATGGTCAGTTTCAGTTTTATGAAAGCAATAGCTTTATTTGCAGTCTTGTGTGCAGTTCTATGCAAGCTGTTCTATTTACAGGTCTCTATAAATGTGTAATTGTTCGGGCGCATTTGAAATTCGGCCTTGTCTCTGAATACATGCTAGATGTTCTCCACTGGTTACCACTCTCGCAACGCATTGGTTACCGGATTGCCTCCACAATAGTATACCGTTATGGCGCCTGCTGATTAGTTCCCGGCGCAGCCGCCATCCACCGCCGCCGCCGCTAAGCCCTCAAGTCGAAACCAGTCGATAAGCTTTCGACTGCTAGCGACTTCGTTCACTTAATATTTTGCTTGCTGTTTTATTCGTGGTTTCCAAGTTTCGGTTTGACGAAGATATCAACAGCAGCACATGAGCAACACTTGCAATATGTACTATGTATATTCGTTTACTGAGTAAACTGGTTGTCATACCGCAACCAGGAACAACAAAATTAAGAAAAGAAAGGAAATGAACATTCAATCGAATCAACAAATGGCAATGCTCGGAACTATCCTGTATAAAGTACTCTCGGGATGAAGTTTCGATTGTCTTTCTTCGGTAGTTCGGGCGCTTCCGTAAGTTGTAGCCTCGAACAATCATCATCGGTGGAAAGAGATCACGAAGGACATGGTACATGTTCCTACTAACTGCCTGTAGCAACCTGGCGTCTGCCTCTGCCACCAGCTCTTCCATGGTGGGGAATTCCATGGGTAAGAAGCTCATGCAATACAATACAATACAATATTCGTTTGTTGAAAATACATGCTTACATGCTGCAGCTTGGAACATTACAAGAGATAGAGTTTGCTCTATTAGCAAGAGTTCTTACAGAAAATACGGGAATAATTATAGTTGTTGTCTTTTAAGGTAAAGTGAATTTATCTTTCTATTACGAAGATAGTGTTGATAATTACAAAGAGGGGAATAAGTAGGGTGAGAATTGTCGGGGGTTGGAGGTTCAACCCCCTAGTCTTTCTTAGGACTCCACAGTTAAGTCTTCATTGCACACCCCAGAGGGATCGTTTCCAGCCTCCTCGTTTGTGTGATTTAGCATTATTTGATTCTGAATCTCTGACAAAGTGAAGAAATTTCCTTGGTGTATCATGTATGCATTTTTTAATTTTCTCAACATATGAATTGATTTTGATTCGAGTTTGACTTGCAAAACTGTTAGCGTTGAAATCTGCTGCTTTCAAATTTCGCTGACATCAGTTTGCAAATTACGAATAAAATATTTAACTCCAAATGGATCAAAGTCTAACCCCACCCCAGTCTTTTTTCTACAATTCTCACACGAAATAAGTGCTGGAGTTCATGATTTTCGTTCTCTGCTACTGCCTGAAAGAGGTTGGTCATAAGATCGGATCGGTACTGCCATAAATCCTCATCGCTTCATTCTATTTATCAAGCGCTCAATATCACGAATTCATATTAACATTAATTTCACAGTAATCGGTCTGTCCTCTGTCAGCATGCCCACATGGAGCGGAGCCCATGTTCCTATATTGGACCCGTATGGAGACCATACGGGTTCAATCTGATGCCCACTGAAATGATAACACGGTCAGTACAATATGCGGTAAAATGCATTATATTGTTAGGTAATCAGGTATGTCCAATAGACATGCATGATTACCTGAGAAGTCGATAGCGAGTCGCTAAGTCAATCGATAAGTCTAAGTGACTTAGTCAGTCGATAAGCATGCGACTTAGTCGACTGAGTCGCTTTGTCAGTCGCTAACTCATCGAGCAAGTCGGTAACTTCTTAGCGACTGACTCCGGGTACTACTGCTGGTTAGAACAAACGCCTCGTCCTCCCTTGGGGAATATCGGCGGAGAAAAGGTATCTGAGAAATATCGGATATCCAGTTATCCATATTGGAGTAATAACGGCTTACTCTTCAGCTAACAGCGGCAACAAAGAATGCGGCTTGATTATTAAAAATCGTGTACAGGGATACACGGCGCTTTCGAACTGTGAAAGTGAAATCGTTGATACGTGGGATAACTGCTTATTTCAGAATATTTTGATACCTTACGTTTATTGTCTTTGATGTAGGGTTTCTTTTGTCTACTAGCGTAACAGATGACCACTGACCAAGCTTAGAGTACGGATATGTCACAGGTACATAGCAGCAACAAAATGCACGTATGGTATAAGTAGACATTTGCCCGGTGTGGTGAATTGTTGCGCGGAAAGGACGTCTCTCTCAAATCAAATCAAATCAAATCAAATCATTTTTCAAATCAAATCATCTTTATTGCAACCCAAAACAGAAAACATAGCAATGATACGATACATCGAGTAACATCGAAAGAAAAAATATAAACCAGGGCAGCAAAGGGAAACCCAGAAGGGATGTGTATCCCGCTAGATTAGGGCGCCCAAACCTTTTTATTTAACCTAAAAAATAGTACTGGCCTGCATAAGACATATCCAAAGGGTACAGCTGGATGGCAATAACTCATTTCTCATAAATTAACCTACATCAGATGTAGGCGCTCCTAATTAGTTAGAGAAGCACAACACTTAACTAAGAACACAAAAATCTTAATTAACATCTTAACTAAACGCGGCAAAAACTTCCTTAATCATTTATGAATCTTATAATGGAGAGAGAAGGTGTGTACGTAATTTCTTCTTAAATATAAATAAATTGTTTGACATACGTATAATTATCAGTAGGAATTGAGTTCCATATCTGCGTTCCCTTAGACTTGATTGTATGCATGGAGACGAGCGTTAGAGTGTATCTTAGCAGAACGATAAGCAGAGGCATTTCTAGTATAATGGGAGTGAATGTCATAAGCATGAGGCAAGAAATCCTTAAAGCTAGGTGGTAGAAGTCCATGTTCTAGTCGGAAAAAGAATTCTTCAACTTGGAGATCCTTAATTTGATCCACTCTCAATATTTTAAATTCTCTGAACAATAGGGCAGTATGGTCCATTCGGTGGCGCGCTGAATCTGTATTTCAATGATTTCAAGTTCCAATTTGCTGATGGACTCTTATGTCGCATATTCACATTTTCTGACTCTTCATGTATAGTAAGTGCAATGTTAAATAAATAAAAGTATGAATAAAAAGGTCTCGAACCAATTATTATATTCTGCTTATCGTAAGGTCATATAACATTTCCAAAAACGTAGGCTATACGTGTGATTTTCTGAATATTAAGTATATGGAGTATTATTCTGAATATTTTTCTAAAAATGTGTGTTTTAATTTCAGAAACAAATATGAACAACAAAATAATATGGCTTAAGACGAGCTTAGTCAAAATGCCAATATTACTTCTATTTGATTTTTGTTGTCCATTTAGGTATAAACTGATGCTCACTGTAATAATAGTTTCTTCCAACATCAGAAAAGCGCAAGACAAAGGAGCAATAATACATTTAGAATTATACTTTTAGTCAAATTCATTCACTATGGCTCGTCTGAATAAAAGACAGCCATATTTCATCACTTGTAGGTTCATATACAATATCTATGTAATTGAATTGACTGATATATGACCAAACCTTGGTATCCTACCAATTAACCGAGCTGGTCATATACCACAAACAACCCAATTGCATACGATAGAATGTGTAATGGCAGCGAAGATATGTAGGCTATTCGTGCAGACTGTCGCGCACATCAAACGCAATTATCTGTGACTGCGCGCAATAGATGCAAGAAAAAAATAAACAAAGAGAAAAAGTCGAACCATTTATCATGATGTCTTTACTGTAGATATAGATCACAACTTACACGAGTAGTGTGCACTTTATTGTCAATCGCTTCTAAGTGGAAGTTTAGAGACTTTGAACAAGCGCATTTCAAGTTCAATTTTAGAAACACTTATGAATAACAAAATTGTTTTTAGACGAATGTATTCCAAATTCTACTTGTACGTCTATCAGAATTATTCTATTTCGTGTACGTCCATTTCGGTACCACCAGAGGGACAATGAGAAAATAGTTTCTTCCAACATCATATAAGCGTCTGGACGAGGTTCAAAACATTCAGAATCATTCACCTGAGCAGCGTTCAAACCAAACGACCAACATGTTTCATTTGAAAAATAACCATGGCTTGTTAGATTGACGTGGGTTGTAATCTGTCCATTAGTGGAAACTAGACTTATGGTCCAGGTGATTGACAAATCATTCTGTGATAATTCAACTACTATGAGTTGTCCATCGGGTTTTAGAATAGCATAATCTGCAAAGAGGTGAATTGGCAGATAGATTCTGCGGATGAAAACAGCGTCAGACGTATAGATTTCCACAAATTGATCCCAAGATGTTGTATTACTTTGCAGAACCACAACTTGTCCGTCATTGGATGCTGTAACCGCGAATGGATACGTTACATTGCAGAGCCATTTCGTTACGTGATGATTTTCCATTTTAATCTTCCAGATGCACCGCGTATCTGGGCCTATATATATATCGCTTACATAGAGACATTCTGATGCGGAACTTGATCTTAAGTTACGTGGGTAATCAGTTTCTTCCAACGGAATTAGCATCAACAGATCAAATGGAGTCGTATCCTCATAGACGCGGATTGACTTGATTGATAGTTCCACACAAAGAATGAAAATGTAGTCTTTCATTCGTGTGAGTCCATGAACGGAACAATAAGGAGCATCAAAAGTTTTCAGAAAATTTGCATAGACTGCAAAAAAAATGAATAACTGAGTAATGTTTAAAAACAGTTTCAAGAGTGCTTAATATTTTGGGATTTTTACCACCGGAATATATCTTTTCATTAATACTCTCTTATATACGGTGGTTCAATAAAAAGTAAGCCAAACTTTTTATTTCATGTAAGTACTTCTAACATGAAAACAGCATTTAATATTTTTGTGAAAAAACTCTCAGTAGTATGGTTTGATTATTTAATTAAAGAAACTGTTCAAAATGTCCTCCTGCTTGCACCCAAGCCTGGAGGCGCTGGCGCCATTGGGCAACAGCATCATCGATTATCCTCTAATCCAGACCATCCCACACCCAGCAAGCGTTGCTTCAGATCGCTAACATCATGGATTGCCTTCTGGGGCTAGATTTCTGATAACAGGTAGAAGATGTTGTGACAGCAGAATATCGCGATAATAGGCTCCGTCAATTTTTACTCCAGGATCAACGAAGACCAAATGGGAACGACCAAGCGTCGAAACCGCAACGGATACCATAACAGACTTGCTGAAATGGGTGCGCGTAGGCAACAGTCTGTTTGCAGTAACCTGCCTTTTTTAGTAGGAAGTAAAAACCGGAAGTCATTAAAATAAAAAAGTAAGTATGTGCATATTTTTATTTTGAAAATATCATTAATAAAATATAGTTCAAGTAATAATAAATTTGTCTATAAAATTTGGCTTACTTTTCATTGAACCACCGTGTATATATTATTACTTGTTATTAATAATTTCTTACGTAGCTTAGTAGTTCCTATTAGTCTTTTCCTGTGGTAGTCTGTACATCGCCAAGGCAGTTGTTCCACTAATTGCAGTCGTAATAGGATATTTATAAAAGCGTCAATCAACGATTCACAGGCGCTGTCGACCGAAGTCAATGCTATCACCAACAAAAAAATGGTCTCCATGGCGTTTCCAGAACTAGGGAAGAGAAAGGCTGAGGAGCTCACGCCGCAATTCCTGCGGAAGACGGTTCCAACTAGAGGGTTCAACATAGGAAACATTTCTAGACTGAGCAAAAGCCCCGCGTATGCGGGGAACAACCAGAAGGCCTCTGGCGGCCGAGTGGAGACTGGAGTGAAACAGGGAGTGAAGATACCGAGGTACAGAAGGTCTGGCGGTGTGGCGGAGCTACCCCAAGCAAACAGTTACGCATAAGAGTTAAACTTTTGAACTGGATGCCCTGGGGCACAAGAAAACAGTGCAATGTGTCCAGATTGAAGACAGACTTGTGGGCAAACCACGGGAGGGCAAAAATAAGGCGGGCAGCAGCAACTATTACTAGTCTGCAGATACAACGGAACAACGCCGCCTACAATTACAATTATCGACTACAATTAGTGGAAAAAACAATTATCGACTACAACTAGTGGAAAAACTGCGCCGCCTGCAGACTATCGATAGTCTCTATTCATCGCCAGTCCTTCGGCGGCGCCCAACGAAATCCACAAATACCTCAATTTATTTATGATAGTCTTTCCTATTCTCCTTCCCTCATGAATCCAAACATCGCACTTATCTACTTTTTCTATCTTCTATATTTATTCATATGAACTACCATTCATTTTAATCTTCTCTTTCTGATTGTATTTCCTATATCCTCGTCTCCTGTCCGTTTTCTTATTCGGTATTTTACCTTGCCATGAAAAACGAAGAATTCACCTCAGACACCATGATGTGCCATTTCCAGTTCTTTCTGTCTTACCATCATCGTTCAGGTCTAGGATCCGCTCAACACTGTAGGATCGTAATATAGACAAATCTGAGTCTTCATCCTGTATCCGTTGTTCATCCATAGTCTTTCAAGTCTCCCAAATGCAGCCTTAGCCCTTCCTGATTGGTAATTTATTTTCCTGTGTATTGCCCGCTGTTGTCAAGCTGCCGAGGTAGGCCTAACAGAAGTCCTCCAGGGATCCTGCCTCCCTGTTCGCGATCATGATTCTGTCAATTTCGTTAAATTTTCCCACCATCATAATCTGCTTTTTCTCATCAGTAATACTATCGATGATGGCATTAAATGGGATGACGAAACAACTTTCTCATCTACCATAACAGCCGTGGTGAAATCATTTCAAAACAATAGCACTTCCATTGTTTTAGGTATATAGGCCTACTAGACAAAATATGCATTTAATATTTCACTTCTCTGATTATTAGCCTACATCTGAAGAATACGCATAATGTGTCATAAGAGACAGGCAACATTCAGTAGAATCCTACTTTGTACAAGTTCTTGGCGTCGCTGTAGATGAGTTTCACGTTGATCATCGTCTAAATCGTCAGCAATGTTTGACGCACAGATGGCGCCAGTCAGAGAAATCAACGCAATGAAGAGAGGATGATACATTTCTCTGACAAGATTAAAGTCCTGCAATTCAGAAAACAACATATAAATATTTCTTGTTACATTTACACAACGCTCTACATATCTGCGTCACTGCTGTCTAGTCAGCAGCGCTCTGAATCTGAAATGCAACGATTGAGAGTTCGCACTTGCCGAGCGCACTCCGTGAAACAACCATATATTGCTCGTTCACACTTGTAAAAGTTTGCGCGTATTTTGGGCAATGAATAAATTAGTTATCCCCCCAATAAATATTAAATTCGCTGACCTGAGACCCTGTCTATGTTTCTTCGCACCAAAAGAGTCCACAGCGTGTCCAAAGAACATATGCCCTATTCTGAGACAGTGACTGCAGTAAAACAAGGATCCCACGTAGTAACCTCTAAGATTATATAGCTTACACTGTAGAGTTTGAATCCGATCTGTATTGTGTGCCAGTCAGTTTCAATTAACAGCCTTTGCCACTGAATCTCCTATGCTTCTGGTATTAACTTTGCAGCGCATCTCAAAGCCATAAAACTGATACGACTTACTCGAAGTCAATGCATGCACTGTTTGAATAATATATGTCGCAGACGTGTAATGGACAGTTAAGATTTCATAGCAATCCGCCATTTTGTATGCATGTTACAACCAGAGCTGGTAACGAAGACCTTGGCAATGAAGAATTGAAAAAGAATAACAGTAACTGTTTTATTTCGGAAACTTACATTTAAATTCTGTGCGCCAATTTAAATTAAACTGGTTCTGTTCCCATTCTTTGACAAATTTAAATTTAGTTACAACAGAAAACTTCAAAACAGCTACAATAGGCTAAATTTGTTCATAAAACGCAAAAATAACTTCAATAAATCGTGCAGCTGTATAATTTTGTAGACCTAACGTACCTTCAAGAAACTTCTTAAATGCGTGATACATAATATATATCTGATTACTAATATAATCCAATCTATTCTCATAATGCAAAAGCATCATTTTATAATCACTTCAAGTGCATTCGCAGTAGATATCATTATTTGTAAGAGAAGCCAGATTGAAAGCCAAAAGGTCAGTAAGAAGAAGTCAAACAGATGAGTTTAAAGTTTAATTCTCAAATAAACTATAGAATCAACGAAACACAGAGAGATTGGTAGTGAAATCCAAATCATGGACTAGCGATCGAGAATGGCAGAGAATTAAAAACTGTACTGGTTAACTATAATTGAAAGTTTAGAAACCAAGAATGGTATTGTCATTACACATTATTCCAACATTTTAGGGTCGGCTTCTTTGTCAATCAATATCGTAACTACCATTATAACCATCGTCAACATTATAGTGTCGTAGCGAAGAAGGCCTGGCGAGTTGCACGGCCAAGGGGCGGAACAGGAGGAAAATGAAATTTTTAAACATTTTTATCTGTACTCAGAATCTCAAGGGCGTTTCAATCCTTAAGTTTAATTGACCCCATTTCTCTCTCTGTCTCTCTTTGTCTCTCTGTCTCTCTGTCTCTGTCTCTGTCTCTCTCTCTGTCTCTGTCTCTCTCTCTCTCTCTCTGTCTCTCTCTGTCTGTCTCTCTGTCTGTCTGTTTCTGTCTGTCTCTGTCTGTCTCTCTCTGTCTCTCTCTGTCTCTCTCTGTCTCTGTCTCTGTCTCTGTCACTCTCTCTCTGTTTCTGTCTCTTTCTATCTCTGTCCTCGTCGCTGTCTCTCTTTATATATATATATATATATATATATATATATATATATATATATATATATATATATATATATATATATATATATATATATATATATATATATATATATATATATATATATTCAACCATCCGTCCCCTCTCTCCATCATTCTCTCTTCCTCTCTCTTCACAGATCTTGCTCTGATCAAAAATGAAGTGATAGAAACAAAGCCGACCTTAGTTAAGGAAATTGCGAGATCAAGTTCTATAGTTCGATATAGAGTTTCTGGTAGGCTTTTGGGAGGTAATTATTCTATGACCAGAACAATGAATCCGGTGTCTTTTGCTTCATTGTTCATTCTCAGTCTCAATGGACTGATTTTCTGCATATTGACTTGATTACAGTTTGGGTTTGGGTTTGGGCGCCATCATTTGATTAAACTCTGGAATAGACAAGTTACTATTTACTATTATTTATTTATTCATTAATTCTGAGAATTTATATAGCGCCCCTTCAAGATATCTACTCAGGAAAGCTCCCAGTTCAGCCACGGCTAAAAGGAAAGACTTTAGTGATTTGTGAAACGCAGGCAAATTGTCTAGAGGTAATAGGCGCAGATCCACCGGGAACCCATTCCAAGTGAAGGGTCCCACAAGTGAGAAAGCCCGGCGCTGCCTAGCAGAAGAACGAGCACGTGGAACCAAGAGCTCCCCTCTGGTCGATGAACGAAGTGTCCCGACGCGCTACGACGTCGGACACCGGGCGGAAATGGTCGCGAAGGTAAGATGTGGCGCAGCCAAGAAGACAGCGAGAAACTAAAGCAGCCATCCGATAGGAGATAAACTGGGCAATAGGGAGCTAGTGCAACACATCGGGCATATTGACAGAGACAGGAGCATGCTTGGGGATACGCCCGACGATTCGAGCAGCTGAGCGTAGAACCCGATCTAGACGCCCTAGAACTCCGAATGGGGGACCGGCAAGAATTGAGCAACAATGGTCAATTCTAGTAACAAAAGTATGGACGAGGACCACAGCAGCTTCTTGGGAAAGAGAACGGGAGACAACTTGAAGCTGACGAAGCTGATAGTAGCAGCTTCGAGCTACCAGGTTCACGTGCTGCGAGAGACTGAGTTCCTGGTCAAGGGTGACGCCAAGGTCTCGGACGGTTAGTGAGAAAGTTATATCAGGGAAGACCCGAGCTAGCAGGTGCAGGTCAACGCCCACTAGCTGTCTACGGCTACCCAGCCAAAATAAATTGGGTCTTAATAGGATTAAAGAGAATCCGATTGGAGGCCATCCATAAGGAAAGGGCATCAATGGCTTGGCACATCAGCCGAACAGAGGCTACGGCGTCAGAGGCATGGGAATGGATGTAGGCCCGCGCATCATCCGTATAGACTGTTGGTGCAGGAGCTCCTGAAAAGACAAAAGAGAACTGATATCAGCCGTGTAGAGAAGATATAGCAGTGGGCCAAGGACAGAGCCTTATTACTACTACTATTACAACCACCACTACTACAGCAAAAATTATTACTTCCACTACTACCATAACTACTACGACCACTACTACTACTAATTTTTCACTACTGCCACCACTACAATCCAGGCGTTATTTCGCTCATTTTAGTCAATGTTTATGTACCTGAGGGATTGTGTGTACCTCGGGGTAAAAGACAATGATTGTTTGGTTCTAGTCCAAATTTCAAGCACAGTTTATGCTGTATTCAGACACTAATAAATCATGAACTAATATGCTTCGTTGCAGTTTGTGTAAATTTCGTGAGGACTTTAGATAGCCTACTTCTTTTGTACCTTGTTTGGTTCATTCTTTTGAGGCAGTTAACAACGACAGACTTATCCTTCGCGAATAGCTGCGCATATAAGCAGCTGTGAAAAAGAGAAATCTGATTATCAAACATAAGCTTAACGTTTGCAATAGCTAATTAACACTGACCGAAATCCGACCTATCTTACCACTCTTTGATGATTAGAACTTGGAGTCTCTTTAAAATACTTTAATATGCCAAAAGACGATCGTTTACGTTTAAAATAAAAGTCCTGTGTACCAATCGGAAGGTTATGTATAGGCAGAACGTGCTTTCTCTTTTTAAAATTGCTGGAAGTGGATTGGTCGCATACTGAGAGGAAACTCCCTCCTGATTACTATCATGGAGAGAAGAAAAGAGTGAAAGGAAGACCTTGACGGATGTTGCAGGACTGGATAAAGACGGATAGATACAAGGAACTGAGGGTAGAAGCAATCCATCTGCTTCTCTTTCTCAGATATATCGAGAAACGATATCATCTTCACCGCCATCGCAAATTAGGCCTACCAGTGGCGTATCTAAGGGGCACTGGCGGCGATCTTGTTTGACAGGTGGGGTTGGGATACTTTAAAACTGATCTGGTCAAAAAAGAGTTTTGAACTGATCTGTTCACGCGCGAAAAAATTGGTTGACCTTTTTTGGTCTTTCTTCAAAATTTGGGGTGGGGACAGATGTGTGGCGTGTCCCCCCACTCTCAAAGGTGGGAGGTCTTGTCCCCCTCGACCCCTCCGGGATCGCCGTCCATGCTAAGGGTGCAATGTCCAAGAAGCAACACAGAAGATGAATGAATATTTAAAGACATGTTCTCGTCTGCACCAAGAATCTCAATGGCGTACAGTGAACCTATCAAGTTTTGACTCCTGAGTTTAACTAACCTGATCTGTCCTTCCCTCCCTCCTCCCCTCCCTTCCTTCTTTCCTCCCTCCCTTCCTCGCTCCATCATCCGTTCCTCACGTTTGTACTCCCGCCCTCTTTTCACCCGTCTTTCTTCGTCCGTCCGTCCGTCCGTCCGTCTGTCCCTATCTCCTCTGCAATATTACTTTAATCACCAGTGAAGCGACAGAAACAAAGCGGAGCTCATTTCAGGGAATTGCGACGACAAGAAAGGTCCATAGACTTTAGGATAGCTTTCTTTCAGAAGCAATAATTCTTCATCAGTTTAGGATGATCAAAACAATGAATCCAGTGTCACAGAGCAGTTTCATCAGTCAGTGACTTCAGTCTTAATGGGAATCTCATCCTCTGTCTCAGCTTACTCATCTTCTTTATATTGACCTGAATACGGCTTGGTTCTGTGCGTCATCAGTTGGTGTCTCGTGAGTTAGACAAAGAGCAATAGAGAAATAACTAATTACCACTACTACTGCTACTAACACTGCTAATGCTACTTCTGCTACTAGTACAACCACTAGTATTAGTATTAATAGTTGCAGTAGTAGTAGTAGTAGTAGTAGTAGTAGTAGTAGTAGTAGTAGTAGTAGTAGTAGTAGTAGTAGTAGTAGTAGTAGTAGTAGTAGTTGTAGTAGTAGTAGTAGTAGTAGTAGTAGTAGTAGAAGTAGTAGTAGTAGTAGTAGTAGTAGTAGTAGTAGTAGTAGTAGTAGTAGTAGTAGTAGTAGTAGTAGTAGTAGTAGTAGTAGTAGTAGTAGTAGTAGTACTAGTAGTCAAAATAATAATAATAATAATAATAATAATAATAATAATAATAATAATAATAATAATAATAATAATAATAATAATAATAATAATAATAATAATAATAATATTTAATAGTAGTAATAATAGTTATTTGTTTCAACGTATATCCATAGCTATTCAGCGTTTCAACGCAGTTGCCTTCCACAGCACTGTCGTTGTTCCAGATCTTGACCAGGACGGCCACTCCAGAGTCAACATATTTAATTAGTATCTGACACCTGAGGGATCCTACATACCTCGGGTAAAAAAATAATAACAATAATAAATAGAGGTGAAGCGTGAAATGATCAGCATGTGTTACATACATATGTGTCACTAGTTAGACTGAATAATTAGTACTTAGTTAACGTATTAGTTATATGTGTAGTATCACTACTCAATCTCACCCTATAACTACTTTTAAAACTACTATTATTTATAAAGCGATTGGTGTGAGTGTTTAGGGCTGTACATTTTTTGAAGTGAGCTATGCAGATCTTAAAAAATTAACAGAGGTCTTAGCTTAGCTATCAACCTTATTGTTACTTTTGGGCAATATAGTTAGCAATACTACTCCACTTCAACCTCTCACTACCACTAAAACTACTATTACATAAAAAAACATTGAAATGAGCGCTTAGAGCTGTGCATTAATTGAAGTGAGTAAATAATAAATATAACTTGAAAACGTAACAGAGGCCTTTGCTATCAAACATTGTTACCTTCGAGATAAAGGCCTAATTAAATTGAGTCATGCACCGTGCTTTTTCCTAGGAAACAGATTTCGGAACTGAACAATTATGAAAGGGCTAAATCGTGGATGGACCCGAGAAAAAACGAGGGTGGGGTTAGGGAAGGTTTCGACAAGACGTTCCCCCCCAAATTGTTGACGTCATATCAAATTAAAATAACTAAAGTTTCTCTTATTAAATAACTAGGCCTATATTAGTTTTAATAGCTGAAAAAGGTGCCGGACCACACTTCCGGAGCGTTCCTGAAAAAAGCACTAGTTATGCATAGCTTCAACAATTCACAGAGGTCTCTATTATCAAGCATATTGTTATTCTAGCGAAATAGGAAGCTCTTAAGAATAAGATTATTTCGAATATCCACTATGTGATTGTATGTTTTTCTCCTCAAATTAGATGGTTCACTGGGGCGAATAAATAAGCTTCAGCTTCTGTCTCTTACCAGGATCTCCCTCATTCCCATAATGTTGGGACTGCAGGAAGTCCGGTGGCCGAGGGTTAGGAGAGACTATCTTAATGCCTATACAAATGGGTGGAGTGAAACACTTTAAAAAAAATAAATGAATTCTAATAGTGGGCAAAAGATGCAACTTGGGTAGAGACTAGAGAAAGAAACACGCCAAATATTTTAAATTTCAAATGATATCTTCTGCCCTCTACCGTCGATGCAATATTTCAATGTGGTTAACCTATAGTCTCACAGTGGATGTCGTCCAATCTTTTCTGCGTTAACCCTTCCAGAACAGAATTCATCATCCTAGGCCTTCCTGATCATATCAAGAAAAGTCCTAATCCTTCCATACACCTATCGACTAACTCATCGTTTCTAAAGCTTCTTGGTATTACTTGTGGTCCATACCTCTCCTTCTCTAACCACATCTCCAACCTCTCGCGCTCCTGCTTCATGCCATTCGTGACCTTCGTTGCATCCTGCTCAAGATCAACTTTAAAACTGCCTCTACCACTGTTACCTCTATTGTTCATGTAAAGCTTGATTACCGCAATTCCCTCATCCTAAACTTTAAATCCACCCAAATCAAGCGTCTGCAACTTTTCCAAAAATCACTAGGCGGGCTGTCACGACAACGTCCAAACATCGTCATATCACTTCCAACCTCAAACCAATCCATTGACTAAACTAGCGAATGCACTTCAAAGTCCTATCACTAACCTAAAACTCCCTACAAGCCCACGTAACTCCGTGATCTCTTCACCATCCAGGCAACCCGCTCCACTCGATCATCATCCTATCTCAGTCTTTCTCGATCCCCGGTCACTACTCACCTCAAGTTCTCCAACCGAGTCATATCCAACAAAGCACCACGCCTCTGGAACGACCTCCCCCTTGAATTCCGCTGATTCTCGGTTTCTCCATCATCATTCCAACCCGTCCTCCATCCTTATCCCCATGTTCCTCTATGTATCTCCGGGCACTGAAGTCTCGCCTTTTCAAGTACTCCTATCCTGACTCATCTTATCCTCTGCCTTCCAATTCTTCTCGCCCTAAACGACACCTTCCTTCACAGATGCCTTGCCTCTTCCGTGACCCCCCCCGGAACAGGGCTCGTACCTCTTTTGGATTACTCTCTGGAAAAACCCCTCAAACCCCTCAACACTCACAGTCGTATACTGGCGCATCCTGTTTGAACAGAGCTTCGGTACTTCTTTCGTTCTCTCCTAATTTTCTTCCTTTCAGTAACGTCGCTGCATACATTAGGCGTTATAATCATAGGCGTAATTTGTGGGGGCACGAGGGGTATACCTGACCTTCAGTTTTTGGACTGGGGTACAGTACCCCCACTTTTTGAACAATGTCAATCAATATTTCATTATTGTGCCTTCCCAGAGATCGCAGTCATCGCCTTGCTTCGTGTATGTGAGAAATTGGTACCCCACCCCTTATAGACCAAAGTTACGCCCCTGGTTTCAATTCCATAATCCTCAACTGATTTGAACGTGTATTTCATGAATTGTAGCCAGGCCCGGCTCAAAACATTTGGCGGCCCTAGGAAAAAACTTATCATTAAAACTTAACGGTGAACCCTACCTTAATAGAACATAATTTATTACACCAACACTATAATACTTCCATCTAGCGAATACTGATTAAAAGATAATCCAATGTTGTTTCATTTATGAATTTCCAGAAATTATTTTTTTATGTTAATTTCGGAAAAATGGAAAATTGGCGGCCCCTAAAAATCGGCGGCCCAAGGCGGCTGCCTAGTTTGCCTAACAGACGAACCGGGCCTGATTGTAGCCGTTCGACGACAGTCAGTTGAAGAAAAAGAAAAAATAATGCACTACATTGACGTTTTTCAAAGAATTTGATATGGTAAATATTTTACCGCCGGTAGAGGGCAGAAGACGCAAAGCAAAATCAACAATATTTTGAGCACTATTAACACTAACATGCTGGCAACTTTCCATCACTATCAGAAAATGCTTGCTTAAAAAAATGTTATTCACATTTTCAATACACCCTACTATACAATCCTGTGGACTGTTCCAACTGAGCGAAAAAGTCCTGATTACCAACTTCGTGTTTGCTTTTGAGAACTGACAATTGTGAAGGCTTACTCATTCTTCAACGAGACGGAAGAAGCCGATGAGGACGCGTTTCAGGGGACCATACAATAAACCATGAGGACTGCCAGAAGATGATCTGAAGTAGCGAACGTAAAGGATCTAAAATACTGTTCCGGCGCCAATAGGGCCTAAGGATGTCTTTAGAGTCATCCTAGAACCATTTGAAAGTAACATAGCCAGCAACTCCGATACGCTGATCGACTTCTCGTGGGGTTGTACTCAGAATCGGAAGATCGTCGTTCAAGCGCAAAGACATCCACCGTATGTCCTGCTTTTCCATCGCCGACTATATTCTTGTCAAGACCACATGGAGACCATTGCAAAATGGCAGAGTCTATTGAATTATGGAGTTCGACACTGATCATAGACGCGACACTGATCATGGACGAGTTTAGTCCAGTAGCCTATAATTGTACGTCCATTAGAATTAATTGGTTTCCGTCAAATCAATTTAAGTAGAAACTGATGATCACTTGAATAATATTTTCATCCGACATCAGAAAAGTGTTTAACAAAAAAAATAATATTTTCATAATTATACCTTAAATCAAACTCATCCACTTCGAATGAAACTGCCAACATAATTATTTCATCACCACAAGGTTCAAAAACAGCATCCGTAGCATTGACTTGACTTATATGTATGGCCAAACTGTTAAATCCTTCTGATAAGCGCAGTATCAGTGCTGAAAAGAGATTGAAGTTGATTAATGTTAATGAGAGGGACTGCATTGGTGGCATTCAACCTAGAATACATGAATATGTCTGAAACAGTCTTAGCACAGAGCGAGTAATGGCCATGAACATTTATCTTCGTGCATTCTTATCACTAGCCTCATATTCAAATTTCCTGATTTTGCGTTATCGTAAATAAATAAATATAAAATACAAAAAATGCAAGTCATTTATTGCGACACCTTCACCGTTAATTCAGATGAGAATGCCAATGCCAATGATGTGAACGTCATTGTACGACATTTGCCGTAGGTGGAAAATTGCAGTTTGTTCGAGCAAAGACTATGAGCTCCTTTCAAGTTTTATTTAATTAAAGACAATAATGAGCAATAAAATTACTTTTAGACGAACGTATTCCGAATTCAACTTGTGCGTCGACTAGAATTATGCTGTATTCTTCATGTATTTCGTCGGTCCAATCAATGACGCTTGGAATAACATTTTCTATCATCATCAGATAAGCGCTGTCATAAAAATAAATTCTACATTCAGAATACCAAACCGATTCTTGAGCCGTATCCAATTCAAACGGCCAACATATTTCATCATTGGAATGCTGTAAACCATATCCAGCAACACTGACTTGACTGATTGTCTGACCATTACTTGCAACTAGACTAATGACTAAGGCTGGGTACCAACGATTGTATGACCTGTGAAATGTTAGGAATTGTCCATCGGATTTTAGAAAGGCCTTTTTAATATGGAGGTCAGTTGACAGGTCGATTCTGCGGATGAGAACAGCGTCTGACCTATAAATTCCTGTAAATTGTCTCATAGACGTTTCATCGTGTTGCACAGCTACTACTTGGCCATCTTTGGTTACCGTAACCCCTCTTGGACGTTCTCGACTGCAGTGCCATTTCGTTACTTCTAATGCAATCTTCCAGATGCACGATGAACTGGAACCGGTAACGTAGAGACAATCCGATGCGTCACTTGATGCGAAGTCCCTTGGAGCCTCAATTTCTTCCAACGGAATTAACATCAGAAGATCAAATGGAGTCGAATCTTCATAGACACGGATTGAGTGGAAGGGTGGTTTCGAACAAAGAATGAAAATGTAGTCTTTCAGTCGCGTTATACCAGCAAAGACGCAAAAGGGAACACCCTCACTCTTCAGATGCTTCAAGAAATTTATGTAGACTGCAACGAAGTAAAAAATTCCACACCTTATTATTACTTAAAACAGCTTCAGCAGTGTTTTTCCATGGAATTATCAGCCAAAATATATTACATGATACTTAAACTAATGTGCAGTACTTATAAAAACAGATTTTTTTGAGGCATTCAATCTATGACATTTCGAATAAAAGCATTAGGCCTAAGTTGAAAAAGAATTGAGCAACTCCCTAATAGTAAAAACTGCAAAAATTAATAATATATGTTCTGTTCAAGATGACGCCTTTCGCGTGCATATAGTAATCATGTTTCAGGGCAAGAGAGCCCATCTCTTGCTAGAGGGATCGGTAAAGAGGGACCTAACAACTGCTAAATTATTTTCAAAATAAGCAGGATCTATGATCTAGGATCTATGAGGTCTTATAGAAAACATTGTCATACTTACGTACACACTTTAAGTTAAAAGTATAGCTTGTCTGTTAAATAAAGCATGAAAATAATTAGACCAAATAAATTAATACCGGTGTAGACACTATCGAAATATTTCAAATGAAACAGCAGGGCCTAATAAAATAATGTAAAGACATTCGGCGTTTAAACAAAAAGTACAGATAAGACAGATTTTCTTGCGAGGTAGATATTCTCCTACGAGAATTAGAAGAGGTAAGCCTATTCTTACTTCATAGTGTTCACGAGTTTTAACTTTATTATTTTTATTATTGCTGTTGTTTTTGCTATTGTTGTTATTGTTGTTGTTCCTGTTAGTTTTGTCGTCGTCGTCGTTGTTGTTGTTATTATTGCTGCTGTAATTGTTACCGTTATCATAGTTCTAATAATTGCTATTTTTGTTACTACTACTACTCTACTAATACTATTCTACTGTTACTACTGCTACTACTACTACTACAACAACAACAACAACTACTACTACTACTACTACTACTACTACTACTATTACCACAAATACTACTACTACTATCTCTATTATTACTATTTTATGTGAATCATTACGGGCGTAACTTACTTTAGTACGTGGGGAGTTTCAAGTTCTTCCATCCTTTTCTTTCTCGTTTAACAATTAATTTTTTTGACTAACAGAACCAAATGTATTTTACGCATGCCACGCTTATACTAAACATAATGGGTATAGTTCACTAACTCCTACCTTCAAATTACTGCATTTAAGTACTTGACACGTATTCATTTATTAGGAAGAATACCCAGTATGTCATAAAAGACTAGAAAGATTTTGTAGGAATCCTACCTTGAATAATTTCTTGGCGATGCTGTATATGAGTTTAACTTAGTTTGTCATCCAAACCGTTAGGAAAGTTTGACGCACAGATGGCGCCAGTCAGAGAAATTACAGCGATCAGAAGATGTTGAAACATTTCTCTGAGAAGTTCAAAGTCTAGTAATTAAAAAGACAGCACACGTGTTATGTCAACACTGGACTCGTGTTTCTACTGGTGCAATAAATAGGTGCAGCAACGCAGGCTCTTCAACAAAGCGCAGTGTCTATAATCCATTAAATCTTGATCTCAGTGGCACATAATTTCATGCAGACATAACGTATATTCGAGATACTTTTTCACCTGCCTAAATTGCACATGACAAGAAAAAATGCAATCAACTAACCTCTATGGCACCGTTGTCGTATTGCATAAGCATCAATCGACGCACTGAATATAAGATATTATCTATCATGCTGAACTGTCTACACCGGTATTAATTTATTTGGTCTAATTATTTTCATGCTTTATTTAACAGACAAGCTATACTTTTAACTTAAAGTGTGTACGTAAGTATGACCATGTTTTCTATAAGACCTCATAGATCCTAGATCATAGATCCTGCTTATTTTGAAAATAATTTAGCAGTTGTTAGGTCCCTCTTTACCGATCCCTCTAGCAAGAGATGGGCTCTCTTGCCCTGAAACATGATTACTATATGCATGCGAAAGTAATAATAAGGTGAGGATTGCCCCATCTTATCTTGTCTCATTGTGTATCTCTGCCTGACCGCAGGTCCCTTCGTTCGGCCTATCAGAGTGTACACAGTCTTATGATCCCCGGACTCGTTCCTCTGCAACAAAACACAGAAGCTTTGCTTTCCTCCGTCATGTGACCTGGAACAACCTTCCTCAGAAATGCAAAGCTGAATTAGTCAGCTTATCTCCTTCTCTGTTCCGCAGGCCCTTAAGATCTATTTTAAAACTAGGATTCTACTTGTTTGGTCGGAAGCGCTGCTGATGAGCTATTTCTTTAAGTTGCGCTATAAGTACAAGTTCTTATTTATATTTTGTTAAGGTCGCTTCAAGAGCACTCGCTGCTAAAACCACAAACCGTGAGAGAAGTCAGGTCGGAATCCAGTAAGTCAGAAACCACAAATCAACTACGGCGGAGACGCAAGATTACCCAGAATGATCTCAAAGCTTAGTTCTTAACTACACTAGAGAACTGACAGAACGCAAAGAACTAGGCAGTGAATTTCTAAACCCTGGGCCAGCAACCAAAACGCCTACTAGTCAAGCTAATTATGATTGCAAATCAAGGAACAAAGAGTGGCATTGACAATAACATTGCACAATAACCCATCACATAACATTAAGCTTCTCAGTCCTGGAGAAATCGTAAGCTAATATCAATATCTTCCCTATTGTCGTCGTTAAAGGCGCTCAGTAGACTCGAATTACTGGAGTTGAATCTACCAAGTAACTCCCTCCATTCCTCCCGCTCTTCCTCACACTCCATCCCTCGCGCCCTCTACCTACGGTTGACGTAAACAATGTTCTAAGGAGGAGGCAAAGAAATCAGAAAACTTTAAGGCATTCTATTATCCACCTAAATTTTCAAAGGCGCTTCTCACCTGCACCATTCCTGCCTCACCTCCCTCGCTCCCTCTACATAGGCGTAGACTCTGGGGGGCAGCCGGGGCACGTGCCCCCAATAATTGAGGAGCCGGGGCAATGCCCCCAAAATCGAGAGAATTTCTTCAAATATAAAGATATTATGTTTCAATATAGACAAATTTCTTCAGACACAGAAAAACAGAGACACAGAACTGAAATACTATCAGAAATTCATAATGAAAACAAAGATTCATTTTTATCTTCAATATCTTCAATATGAAACATATTTACATGTAAACAAAACGTCCATTTCATACGAATTAACAATTAACGTAACACCGGAAGCCTCTGCTGACTGTCCAGACCAGAGGTGAAAAAGCTTTTTTTTCGGTTTTTGGTTTCAAACAAAAACAAAAGAAAAAAACCATAAAATTTGTGTGTTTAAATAAATTTCTTATTTTTGTAGAAGTTATTTTAATGACATTGATTTATTGATTTTTAATTTTCGGAAATCGCAACTGAATTAAACCGAGTTGGAGCTCTTGTTCATGCTATTTTTCATGATTTTTATGATCCAAAATCTGAAAATCTTAAAAACAACCAAAACACCAAAAGCCATTAAAAAACTAAAAAACAACAACTTCTCATCTTGAAAAACTTTTTTTTGCTTCTCTGGTCCAGACCCCTTGCCCCCCCACCCCAATATTTTGGACAAGTTTACGTCAGTGACCATCTATCTACGCCTCTCTCGCTACGTATCAAGGTTTTGTCGCAATCTCAGCGACAGAAAAAAGTGGAACTCAAATTTTAAAAATTCCGAGGAGTTTATGGCAGGTTTTGAGGGGTAATAAGTTGATTAAACATATTGAAATTCAGCATATTCGGTTGGCGAGAACAATGATCTGGTTAACTGTAACTGACAGCCAAGGAACAAAGAAAGCCATTGACACTGTACAGCGCCAAACTATACGTCTCTTTCAACAACAGAATCATTGTCGTAATCATTTTATTCATCATCAGGCAGCGCTTTTCAGATGCACTTAAGTGGCGGTTTGTTAAGTGTCTTTATATTATTTATGTACTTACATACGTACATGCATAATTTTGGGCTATGAAAATTTACAGACGCAGATACAGATACGTACATTGTCAAACTGCTCTTCAGTCTAGAATAATTTAAACATAATTCTACGTCAATTTCCTTACAATACATTATACGGATACGGTGAATGGTGTAAGGTCACGTACTGAAAATGAGATACCGGAAGATCTTCTCCACGCGCAGCAGATGGCAGCGATTGATGCTCGCAACCAATTTGAAAATTGGAAACATATTTTTCTGCGTCTGAGATTTGATTTAATACTTAGGCTTTGTCCATCTAGCGAATAGTAATTTTATTTGTTACCTCTAAGCCTGAAATAACACTCGATTCATGTATAACAGACACAAAACAACATTCATTCTCTGTTGACTGTTTCCTTATATTCTGTTTGGGTCGATTTCGTCGATGCGTCAAGTAACCTTCCTCGTGAATGATACAGCAATATATGATTCTGTAGCATAACTCTACATCCGGTGTATTGCTTTGTTCCTCCAGCGTCCAATGAACAACCGAAATGAACCCAAACAATTCATAAATTTCAATATCGTACATGGGTGTAGGCGCCATAGACTTTTAAGAAGCCCGTTCTTAATCTTATAAATCTAATATATTAACTTCTATAGCGCCGTAATTATCGCAATGCATAAGATATCGACAGTCGATTCTAAGCAGAATCGGATAATGAAACCACATCCAATGGACGGAACTAGTCAAGACCCGTTTCGCTCCAGAGACCGAAAGACAATCTTTTTCAGAGCCTGTACCTGTGACACAGTGTGCTTTGTTGCTTTTTACGGATTTTCCTATGACCCGCCCTCTCAAACTCATACAGGAATAGTCTCGAAATTTGTCTCAAACAATGAATTGCGGTTAATTAACATTTGGAAATGGTCAGAGGACTACTTTGTGTTTTTAGAAAGCACCCCGTCTGAGAAATGCTACGTTTTCTTTAAACAGTTATTTTCGCGATAGGCCCAATACGCCAGCCTGATCTTAAACTTCTCAACCTAAGTTAAGAGGCTAACCCTTAAACTATTGTTGGATATGAACGAATTTCTATGTTGCTTATAAGCGATTTATCTATTTCTCATGGTAACACGAAAGCCCAATACTGTCTAAATGTATTTTGTGGATAAGCTGATCAACATAGGAATATTGTATATGTGCTGGCATTTCATTATCTACGTTATACTCGTGTCGTTTATATTGTGCTGAGTTTAGAGCCTAAGTTAGTCTGAATATTGTTTTTAACCAATGCAATTTTGACAATTGCAATGTCACACGATGCAATCAATTGTTGTGATGTCGATTGATATAACTTAGCAGTGAAAGGCATTGCTCTTATATTCCGATGTATAACAGAATTCCGATTCCGCGTGTGCCAGAACAACATGTCTCGAGGTCGTCATACTGAATCCAAATATAGGGGCGGTATGGGGCCTACTACATCGCAAAATAAGGACCATTCACAAAACTATGTCACAACAATCCGACATAATACTAGCTGTTTATTCGCTTGACGGAACACAAAGAACACTGAACACCGATAGTCCCACCTTCGTGAATAGCTGCAGGTATTCAGTTTTGCGGAAGGAACATACTGGCAGAAGCGAAGCCTATTTCTCACTCACTCAAACGGTCAAACCGGGTCCATTTGACTGCTGTTTTTCTATTTCTTTATTCTTGAGCTTGCATGGTTAAATTGTTACATATTCCAACGATGCTTGTAAGCTTTTAAATAACCCAGCAGTGCAGCACTCGGAGAGATGTGTACATTCTGTAGGCTATAAGGTACAACGCTGCCCTCTAGATTTTTTAAATTTCATTTGTGTGACAGTGTTTGTGATAGGGGTCAACCGGAAACCGGCTCGGATACTCGGTTCGGCCGGAAATCCCGTTTCCGGAAGTATTCGCCTCGGCAAATATTGTAGACGCAAATAGTTGCAAAAAAATGTCTTAACAAAATTTTGTTTCTGTAAAAACTTATTCAATAAACTTACGTATATAAAATTAGAAATGTTGAACCTTAAAACAATTACACAGAAAACTTCACAACTGCACAGAAATTACTACAATTCAAATTGTATTAGTCACTTATTACAAGTACACAAATTTATGTCGATAATTTCTTATTACATGAAAATGTGAAGCTTCGCATATGGAACAAATGGTACCCGGTTCGTTACCGGTTCGTTACCGGTTCCGGCAAAAATACATCCAAATACTCGGATTCGGTTTCCGGCGGAAAATGTCTTACCGGTGGACCCCTAGTTTGTGATATAACCTGCAGAAACTATCTGAGTTATGTTACGAGTTCACCGACTGCATTTCTTTTGCAATTTCTGGCTGTTATTTAACTCAAAACTAGTTGTCTACCTGGGCAGTTCCCAACAGGTACATACATGTCGAGGCCTGTCGGTAACTGAATCCTGTCAGGACCCAGTAATTTGAGATTTGGATTGTGAGAACTATCGTGTGTTAATTTCCATGCTTGGAAGGTCTTTGTAGATGTCGTGTTAACAAGCTGAAAGATCTATGAACCGAGGATTTGGAGATGACATCGGTGAGAGATTTACAAATCGGGAGCAGGGCGCAACTCCTACAAGAACTTTCGCAGCAACAACTTACTGTATAAGCGACTTGATCAAGAAATAGTGGATGGAGTGTTTTTAAAACCCTCTGAACCGCCCTTCAGCGACAGAACCAGGAGAAGTAGGATTGCATTCGAGAGCAGTCCCATATCTTTCCATCGGTTGCTCATCTCCAACAGACCAAGAAGTGGAAGCTCAAGGACACATGCCTACTTTGCACAGCAACGGAAATCTGTGGTATAGTAGCTGTGGATGTACAAACTTGACTCCCTCCTCATATTGAAATTCCTTTACTCTGCGTCCATAGTATGTGAAAAACATAAATATATAAACATAGAAGCATAAACATTCCAGTCATTTATTATGCTGTCTTTACTGAACATAAATATCAAAATACCAACGATGTATGAAAAATAGCTGTAGGGCCTACACTCGTCCAAAAGTGGAAAATTATAGTTTTCTGAATAATGACTATGAACTCTTTTCAAGTTTAATTTTAGAAAAACCTATAAATAACAAGACTATTTTTAGACGAATGCATACCAAATGCTACTTGTATATCAACAACAATTTCTTTAAATCTTCCTTTTGGGTTCCACATGATGTACAGTGGAATAATGTTTTCTTCAATCAACAGGTGAATGTTTTCGTAAGGAAGAACAATACATTCAGAATTATACTTTAAGTCATATAAATTCACTTGAGCGGCGTCAGAATCAATCGACCAACACAGTTCTTGACCAAACAATAGTTGGTATGCCACAATGACTCCATTGATAATCTGTCCATTAGCTGTCACTAGAGTAATTACCACCAAATTCTTCATATATTTGCTTGATAGTATCTGAACTATTATGAATTGCCCATCGGGTTGAGGTATAGCCTTAAGTGTGAACATGCCACTTAACAGGTTGATTCTGCGGATGAAAATGGCGTCTGATCCATAAATTCCCAGAAAGTGATTCCTAGCTGCAATCCGTTGCAGAACAACTAATTGACCATCATTTGATACCGTTATCATCGTGACACGTCTTAGATTACAGATCCATTTCGTTACTTGATGATCTGCTAGTGTTATCTTCCATATGCACGATGCAACGTTATCGCTAACGTAGAGACAATCCGATGCGGCACTTGATGCTAAGTCCAGTGGATCCCTAATTTGTTCCAAGAGTATTATCATCAGAAGATCAAATGGAGTTGTATCCTGATAGACGCGTATTGAAACGAAGGGTTTATGTAGACAAAGAATGAAAATGTAGTCTTTCAGTCGGGTCATGCTCTGGCGCGGACAAAAAGGAGCATCCAAAGTCTTGAAGAAATTGACATAGACTGCAACAAAGCAAAATTTTATAATGTAATAGACCATAATGTTTTGAGGCACTTGATAATTTTGGAGTTTCACCGTAGAATTTTTGTACTATTCAAACTCCCTTATACATATTACTGTTTATTATTCTTAATAGACAATACTTACATACATACAATAGGACACGCCATCCTACAAAGGCAGCTGCTTCTGTTGGTCTGATGTGCCGTGCCATTGACACCCTTTCTGGATGGATGGCTTCTAATCTGTTACTCCTGAACCCATCTAAAACTCAGCTTATATGTCTTGTAATGTAATGTAATGTAAATCTCTGAAATTTCTCAGCGCCACACAAAAGCCACGTCAGGGAGACCAGCTTATTCACCGACGCTATATCAAATCAAGTCCGCAATAGCCATATTCGCCTTATCCGTTCCGGTGCCAGGTCAGAGTCCGGGCAGATCAAGCCGAGGAAACAGCAGAGTGCTACGGTGGTAATCGGTGATGATGGCGGTTGTGTGGTGGCTAGGGTGGTCCACGGCTACATGGCGAAAAATAAAGTTTCAGTTTCTTAACGTTAGAGGGTGCCAATTTAGTCCATTATACAAAAAAATAATTCAGGTGCAATTTCATCTAAATTTGAGAATATTTAGGGGTTGCACAAGTGACCCAAAGATTCACGAACCCTGCCATTCGATGGTCCATCTGAAAAATTCTGCATACTTAATTTTTCTTGCACGTGTTTATCTACTTATATGTGATTAGTGCTTACTTTTATTAATTGGGATTTCAGAGTTGCTCAGAGAGAAGGTCAAAGGAGTTATATGGCAGGAGAGGATAGAGTCTTGATTCATAAAATGGGTGAGATATTTATCAAAGCGAAAGCTACAGAAGAGCGGCATGAGAGATAGAAGAACGATACGGAAGTTCTAACAAGCACAGTAGATATGTAGTCGAGAGGCAGTGATAAGGACACATCTGAGGAAAACAGTGACTTAAGATTGTGTGACTTTCAAAGAGGATGAAAAAAGAACAATAGTCTTATAAACAGCTAAGCAAGAGACCCTTTGTGATAACGCAGGTAGCTGTAGCTTTGGATCGAACTAAATTTAAGTCGCTGACAGAGAAGCACCACATCTATTGGCTGCTACTGCTCAATCTCTAGACCATGATGTTCGAGGCTTGCATTTGAGTCGCAGTTCTATTCCCCAAACCAGAAGATTATATCGAGAAGAGCTCGCCAGTACGATGAAAAATGAATTCTCTCCAGATTGTGCATTGGGACAGTAAGCTGTTCCCCGACACCACTGGCTGCGAGAAGGTAGATCGGCTGCCTGTTTTTGTGTCTGGTATTGGAATAGAGCAACTTCTTGGTGTCCAGAAGATTAACTCAGGCACTGGAGAAGCTCAGGCACGTGCTGTAATCCGATCTCTTGATGACTGGAACCTGAGAACGAAGATTAAGGGATGTGCTTTGACACCACAGCGAGCAATACTGGACAGAAAGCTGGCGCATGCACTCTGATAGAAAAGGGATTTGGTCGCAACTTACTTCATCTAGCATGTCCTCACCATATGATGGAAACCGTTGCTGAAAAGCCATTCAGTGTCATGAAAATTGCTCCCTCCACTGGTCCAGTTGTTCTAATATTTCACCGTTTTCGTCGAATTGACCTAAGTAGATTTGAGACAGCAGTGGATCTGGTAGATTCAGAGGGCAAGTTATAGCTTTTGCTGAAACAAAGCTGCAGGGGCCAATCATCAAAGAGATGACCATAAGGGGCTTCTTGAATCAGTAGCCTACTGATCTTCTTTCTTAGTGGAGCACCAACTCGAGGAATGAGCTTTATAGCGCCTGGAGCTTTTCACCGGGCTTGTTGGATGGCAAGAATTATATATACTCATTCAAGATGTGGATGTTTCGATCTCAGTTCAAACTGAAGCCAGTTGAAGAAAGGGGCATCTTCAATTCCCTTCTACTCATCTGTGATGTGTATGTCCAGGCATGGTTTCAAGCTCCCTGTCCTGTCTCGGGTCCTGCAAACGATTTTCACTTTCTTGAATAATTGGCTGAATAAAGAAACCAAGAAATTTGTCAGGCCACCACTACAGCATCTCATGTGGTACCTGAGTCAGGTCACAGTTGGACTAGCTTTCTTTCATCAAATCATTTAGTTTGCTGAGAAAGAAAGAATGGTAAACAATTTATGTCAGCTGCATGGATCGGATCACCCACTTCTCAAGCTGACAACTGTTGGTGTTAACAAGACATTGCTGGCAGGTTTTGATAGTGCCGCTGCCAGTGCAGAAATTACCGTAACTCAATGATGACAAATCAAACCATTTGTGACATTATTTTCGGTCTATAACTTGCATTCTGCGTACACAAAATGCTATTTAATCACAGAGCTTAATTGCAGAAACCGTGAATACATTGTCATGCTTTTGTACATATGTTTGTTTGCCATTAATGCATCGTATGGATTTGAAGTATGCATAACATATTTTTGGTTGACTTGTGCAACCCCTAAATATGGTTCAAATTGGTTCAAATTTTCAGCATGGTAGTTTTTCAATACATGGACTGCAATGGCGGGTTCTAACTTTGACCTTTCAAAAAAATTTTTTTTGGGACCACACTAGTGGTGGCGCAGGAATGGAATCAGGATAGGATAGCTTGAAGAGTTCGGTTTTAAGTCGTGAGTGGAAAGCAGCGGAGGACAGTGCAAGCGGAGGAGAGGTGATGTTAGTCGCAGACGGCTGGCAAAGGTAACTTGCATTTGTTAGCAGAAGCCTTCCCCATGTCCCCTTTTCGTTCAATATCCGTGATCTTAGGGTGACAATTGACCAAGAGCTTACTGTTTTCCAGCATATGAACTTGGTCACCCGGAGTTGCTACTACCAGCTCTGGGAGTTGCGTTTTTAGGCCATCACTCTGCGCGTATTATAGAGATCGCTCAGCTAATCAGCTGCGAGCACCTCTGAACAGTTCACCCTACTAGAGGCACTTTATAAATGCTTAAATACAATACAACACAGTCCCTGTCTCATGACGCGGCGGTGGTCTTTGTTCACTCTTTTTTTTATCTCTAGTAGAGTTGACTATAATTTCTGCTCAGTTCCCACTGGGCATCCCTTGGCTCTAATTGGGCGCCTTGACCGGGTCCTTCGCTCCTTCGCCCATTGCCCATATATCTCAAAATATACACCAGTTTCAGCTTAGGCCTATATGCGTGATGTCCTGCATCGGCTTCCTGTCTCGCTGCGCATCTCCTATAGGATTGCTTCTCTTGTCTGGCTTCTATCTTGTCTTTATCTTATCTCTGTTGTCCGCTTTCTGGCCGACTTTCCCGTCGAGTTTTGTGTTCTGCAGCTGGGTTGAGCTGTTGGCTCCCCGGTACCGCTCCTCAGTTAAACAGCGTCGTACCTTCTCGGCGGCTGGCTCCTCCACGTGGAATGGGTTATCACCTTCTTTGCGCTTATTTGGGTCATTATCCGAAATGTTACAAATTTCGTCTCCGAAAAAGAAAAAAATTTTTCCCCAAAATTGGTTGCAAGTTTTTTTTTTAGTCACGTATATAGTTAAATTTAACTAATTTGAAAGAAATCCACTATATTTTTAATCATAAGTTAAGTTGTTCTCAGAATTTGTAAAGTCAAAACTCCTCTTTTTTCATTAAAGTCCGCCCTTTTTATGTAATCATAATCACAGGGACCTGAAGTATTCCTCTGGTGCTTATAAAATGGAAATTTCTTAAAAGTAGATGATACCAGCCAGGGCCGGATTAACATTTTGTAGGCCTGGTTCCAAAATTGTATAATAGGCCCCTATAATATATTATGTTCAATCACTGGCGGCGATCTTGTTTGGCATGTGGGGCGGGGAGGGAACACGGGACACTTTTGAACCGTTCTGGTCAAAAAAGAGGTGAAAAAGTTCTTCGCGCTCACGCGCGAAAAAATTTCTTGACTTTTTGATGTTTCTTCAAAATTTGGGGGGGAACTCAATAGTGTGTCCCCCACTCTTAAAGGTGGCGGGTCTCATCTCCCTCGACCCCTTCCGGGATCGCCGCCCATGTGTACAATCAATAAGTAGTGACGAAATTTAAATTATGGCACAGATATTTATGAATTTAAAACTGTTTTCGACGCAGGGGCGTCTACACCATAGAAACCTTGGAGCAAATGCTCCATCCAAGAAATAGGGTGAGATCTGTCAGTGTGTGTGTGTGTGCCACCATTTTAGGGGGGAGGAACGGGGAGGGGGAAGAAGAAGGGGAAAAGGGTCTTTGCTCCAATGACTTAGGGGGAATAGACGCCCCTGTTGCGACGTGTTTTCGTAATAGAAAAACTGTCAATAACATCATGAAAATCTAGCCGTTGCACAATTTCACATTTAATGTTCATAAGTGTGAAATTTGTCAGTCTATCCTGTTCCATCGTAGATCTTAAAGAAGTACTGCGGAGAGTTGTATCTACTGTGAAATTTATATCTCATCGCGTGGATTGGCATTTAGGGGATCTACCGAAATATTTGGCAATGCATTCAATTAAAATTTTCTAGGATGTCCAGAGTAGGCCTACCTAGCAGAATATGACCCTTTTATTGCAGGGACAGATCTTGCGTAGGCCTAGTACCTGACTGCAATTCTGATTTCGCGTGCTCGTGTCACTGCGTCAGTTGTGTGTAGGCCTTCAACTCCATTGGGAAATTTGGTTCTTCGTTGGCAACGGCACTAGCTTGCAAGAAAACAGTCAGCTGGGCGAAGGCAAGGCTGAGCTGCGCCATGCGGCTGCTGAATAGTGGCATAGTGCTGTGGACTCTGACGCCCAACGGTGATGGGTAGAAGAGGCTAGAGGCTATAAGCAGCTCAGCAGAGTAAACTGTCGTGAACGGTCACAAATCTCTTGGATGTCCGTTTGCAAGTGATTATCGTTGGCAGTGAAACTAGCGTGTTTAAAAAACTGAATAGTAAAAGTTTTTAAGGCAGCCTACTAATGCCAATGGTAGGCCCCTTATTAATGACATGTTTGGTAGGCCTGGGTCCCGGGACCCAGTGGAACCATAGTTAATCCAGGACTGATACCAGCATTAAGTTGGAATACAATAGGCCTTTCCTTCACATAATAAATTAGTCTGGTGTCAAAAAATTAAGACATTTTTCGAAATTACTTAAAAAAAGAAATATAATTTTCAGCTGCAGAAAAAATCTGCGCAGCATTAGCTTTAACTGTATGTTATATGTATTAGATACAAGCTGAACAACATTTTAAGAGCTGCTAGTAAATTCTAAATTACTTGCAATTTATTTCTATATCAAATAATTCACACAAAAAATACATATAATTCACTCTGAGCAATGCGTCATTACCATCCGTGACAAGATGCGACTGTCATGAGAAAATAGCAAAAATCTGATGTAAATTACTTGCAATTTATTTTTATATAAAAAAATTCACCAAAAAATACATATAATTCACTCTGAGCAATGCGTCATTACCATCCGTGACAAGATGTGTCATGAGAAAATTGCAAAAATCTGATGTAAACGGATGGTAATGATGAAAACAACCGCGAATGGTAATGACATAATGATGAAATTTAAAACAGCCGTCAAACTGTTTCACGTGAATTACTCCCTCAGATAAGTAATTTCAATCAGTTCAACAAAAGCGACAAATAAAATAAGTTATCGATGTTGTAATCTACCTAAAGCACGAAATACAACACTAGATGGTAATGAAACAGAAATTTACTTTTCTTGTTATTTGGAACACGCAAACTTAAATTAAAAATAGAATATTATGAATTTCAACACAAATCTGTGTGATTCCATTAATAGTTGACAATATCTAGTCCCTGATGTTTTTCTTTTAGTTAGTAAGCACGTTCTCTAAAAGTTATAGGCTTCCCAAAAAATGAGATGGCTATGATGCTTATTTCTGTGGACGAGTATAAATAGGTCCAAAAAGAAAGAAATATTACGAAAATGAGTCTAAATGTTTAATTATTGAATATGCTATCTACTAATTAATCAAAATAATATACCTTTATTACAGGTTGCAAAGCTCGAGGGTACGCGTACCCTAAAAGAGAATACGTTAAAATACGTACGTACCTTTCAAAAATACAATACGCGTATGGTGCGTATCATACACGAAAATTATATTTATGGTTTACTCGGCGACCCATAGCCTACGTACAATCTGACGTCAACAGCATGCGTCATTGAAACCGGTACTTCCGGTAGCGTAGCAGTAAATTTTATTCGATAAATTCTTCGTTTATAATTAATTTAATGCAAATTGTACTTTCATTCTGAGGAGAGCTAAGTACACGTCACTGGTAGCAAATTTATGTAACTCGAAAGTTGTAGTATATCTTTATACGCATCAGTCAGCGATTCAGCGATGCCCAGAGAACGTGGAAAGAAATGGACGCACGTTAAAGTGTTGAAAAATGCGAAAAACAATTATTTGACTGAATGCAATTTTTGCGACAAACAGTTCTGGGTTGGATCAGGCAATCGCATAAGAGCACATCTGGGAGTATGCTGAATAAATATGGACCTACAATATAGCATGGCAGCAATTTACTACGCTGTAAACTGGGTTGTGATTGCTTGCTTAAATTAAATTGAACATTCTTATAATGAGGCTAAATGAGCAATGACGTGGTTAACGTATTTTTTGTATTGTTTACGTACCCTAAAATAGGGTACGTTAAAAATCGTACGTACCTTTAACAAAAATAGAATACGTATGGTACGTACCCTCAAGCTTTGACAGGTTGTAATGGAATAAATTTGCGCATAAGCTTAATTTAATGCATTGTACACCGTCTTGGACAGCGGATGGTAATGATATTTTGTAAACATTTAGTAAATTTTTTTTAAATTTCCAAAATCTAGCAGCTAAAACAATGATGGGAAATGTTAATCTGCTCATTCTTTGAAGGATAGGCCAAAAAATGTGAAGAAATTATCTAAAAAACTCGAAAAACCAGCATTGGACATCAATTCTGCACATTTCAGACAATGACGCATTTCCGCGAGGCAGTTCACCTGCTTTCTACCGTCTCCTTAAGTCTTCTCCGTTTAACCGTGCCATGGCTGGACTGGGAGCACCTCTGACTAGGTTTCTTGAAGAGGCGCTATGTAAATTATCAAAACGAATGAATGAATATCTATTACTTGTTATTGGTACTATAACCGTATTTATTATTTAGTGATTTATATTATTATTACTTAACGCCACTAATATAATTGTAACTAAAAGTTTGATTATATGGTATAAATAACAGCAGAGGCCTTATTTTCAATCATTGTGTTACATCTAGAGACCCACACCGAGGGATCTACCAAGGCTAAGGTTCTCAGCTGATAAAATTATTTTCTAAAATTACCGTTATCGATATGAAAACGTGTACATACTTACGTAAATACTTTTAAATCTAAGCTTACATAGGCTAATTTCGTTTGATACATAAATGATGAGAATAGTTGAACCAAATCAAGGAATTTTGTCGAAATGAAAAGGCATAGACCTATAATAAAAAATGTTTCTAAGCAAAAAACACGGAAAAGACATGAGGTAGATAATATTATATTCCCTCCGGTTTCTAAAGTTTGTGCGGGGAGAATTAAACACATCTCGAGTAGTTAAATCTCGTTAAATTCCGGATGATGATGAAATTGTTGTCCTAATGAGTTTAACTCCATCAGATTATTACTATTATTATTATTATTATTATTATTATTATTATTATTATTATTATTATTATTATTATTATTACTATTATTATTATTATTATTATTATTATTATTATTATTATTATTATTATTATTAGTAGTAGTAGTAGTAGTAGTAGTAGTAGTAGTAGTAGTAGTAGTAGTAGTAGTAGTAGTAGTAGTAGTAGTAGTAGTAGTAGTAGTAGTAGTAGTAGTAGTAGTAGTAGTAGTAGTAGTAGTAGTATTAATATTGTTGTTGTTTTTGAATTTATTAAGTCTGACCTGGCGTAGGTTTTTGACGAGATTGATCGTCGTCCATACCATCAGCAATCAGCGCACAGATGGCGCCAGTAACAGAAATCAACGCAATCATCAGAGGATGATACATGTTGTTGAGAGTCTCGAAATCTTTCAAATCAGAAAATACCATAAATGTATTTTATGTTATGTAAACACAACACCCTGTACATACTTGCTAAACGGAGGTCTTTTCAGCAGCGCACTTGATCTGAAATTCATTGATTGAGAGTTCAAACCTGCCTAACGGACACCCTATAACAACCCGGGACAAGGGTTTCGTGCACACTTGTATCCCATCTCGGAATACTGTTATTAGCCGACCTTTCGAGGGTAATTAGTAATAAATAAATAAGTAATTAAATTGGAAAGTTGCTAACCTGAGACCGCGTCTATGTTTCTACGCACCAACAGATTCTAGAGAATGACCAAAGAACATCAGCCTATTCTCAGACAATGACTGCAGTATTACAAAGCTCTCAAGTATGAGCACTGGTTATATAGCTTACATGGTAGATTTTGAATTCGCTTTACATTGTTTGCCAATCAGTTTTAATTAACAATCTCGACCATTGAATCTGCTAGTCGTCTGGTATTAATTTTACAGCGCATCCCGAGGCCACAAAAAACTCATTCGAAGTTAAAGCTTGCATTGTTAGGCTAATATGGTATCACTGACATGTAATGAACAGTTAATATTTTCATAGCAATCCGCCATTTTGTAATCCAATTAATGCGTGTTACAAACAGAGACGGCAATGATGAATTGAAGAAGAAATAGCATTGATACAATAATATAACGTCGCGGACTTATAATGAAGACATACAATTTAATTGCAATCCACCGTTGTAGTCCGATTAAACTATTTCTAAAACGAGCTGACAATGAAGGAGTTTACTTTGAAAAGACATTAATTTTAAAACCCGTTTTCCAATTTCATGAAAATTATTTACGTTCTTTCCTCTGACACATTGATGCTGAACGATTGAATAGAGATAGGCCTTTAGCAGACTATAATTATCGTCTCACGAAATAAATAATAACATGTTTTTATGGTACTTATGTACCTCCAAAAAACTCGTCTGACGTTAAAAAGGTATGTGACAGCTCATCTAATTTGCGGTCTTCAGCAGAAAGCATACATCGACAGTTGAAGTAAATTACGAGTCAAAATCACAATACGGCGCTTCATCAAACTGAAAAAGATGAATTTAATGCTTAGTTCTAGCACGAGACATAGGCAGTAAGATTTAAAGTCTTGTACCAGTCACAGTAAACTCATAGTCCAATACTATTCTGGTTAACTATAATTGAATATCGGGAAACAAAATTTAATAACAATCTACCATTTAACAATACGTTTGTCTGTCCCAATATGTTGTTTACCACTCTCATTGGCAGAAACCAATGGCGTGGCAAGGGGAGGCACATAAAGTGGCAATATGAATTTTATAGACAATATATCATCTGCACCCAAATTATCAATAGTGCTCAGTAGTTCTATTGAGTTTCAACTCTGGGTTGGAACTGACCCAATCTTTGTGCCTCCCGCACCAATCTCTTACATTCTCTCCCCCTCACTCCATCTCTCCCCCTCCGTGTCACTCATTCTCTCTGCCCTTCTCCGCAATATCTTGGCTCTGTCACAAATGAAGCGACAGAAATTAACACTAATCGGAGCTCAGATGAAAAATTGCAGATCCAGTTCCATGGAGTACATGTCGGCTTTTGAGAGCAATACTTTGATAATTTCGAATGACGAAAACAATCAGACCATTGAGTCGCTTCAGTCTAATTAGTCGGCAACTTAAGCTTATACATCGGTACAGATGTTATTAATTAACAGAATTAATAGTAGTAGTAGGCCTAATAGTGTTACTTGTGGTGGTAGCAGTAGTAATAACATAATAAATAAATAAATAAATAAATAAAGGTAGAGTCTGATGATCTGAGGAGGTTAAGCGAAGAAGCACCATAATTTCACCTGCGTCATCATCGGGCATTTCAAATGTAGTTTGTTCCACTTAAGTGTCCACGTGCAGTTAGACACGGAAAAATGCTTGGTCACGGGTCATGTGGCTGCGGGTTCGAATCAGCGTAATGACCCGGGGCAAGTTGTTGGCGCAAACGTAACACTGTCACCAAGCAGTGTAATTTGGTGTCGGGGTAGTTGAGAAGTAAACGGCACGTCTTGCGACACGCTGGCACCTTGACCACGACTTTGGTATTCTTCCATTGCCTGTTCAATGGCCTACGATAGAAACTGAGAGCCTGCCATAATGTTTCACGTGGGACATGAGAGCTTTACTATTATATGCATATACGTGCATGCATACATACATGCGTATTTAATTACATAATAGGTACAAACATAGATACACACATAAAAAACAACAATACATAAGTAAATAAATACACACATGCATGCATACATAAATACTGGAAGACACACGTACATACAGAAATCTCGTATATAGTTTTCCAGATCTGTGTGTCCAACGATAATCGCTGTCCATCTCTCCCTCCCTCCATCATCGGCCAAAGGCCTACGCCGGCGGTTAGGTAGACAGAAAGACGGATTGGTAGACAGACAAACAGCGGTTAGTAGGTCTGTCTCTGCCTTCCTGCCTC
>OY744604.1:23261735-23275739 GCA_963556255.1 Allolobophora icterica
TGATTGAACACTGGTATTTTCCGACTTCAAAATCATGTTCTTGTGGTATAAATAAACCTCTCTGCAGTAGGATAATTTCTTGTGTGACATGGTAGTCTATTCGGAAACGCGCTTAGTTAAGAATCCAACGATTGCCAGGTCTGTTGAACTCAATTTAGAATGCGATGACATGTACAAGGTATTGTACCTGTATATCAGTTTGTATTCGCATCATGTCTGGCTAGCGATTGTGATCCCGTCTTTCATAATTTATTAACGTCTAGACACGACATAAACCGAACTTGCAATTTTTGGAGTCCTATTAGTATTGTTGCTGTTGTTGTTGTTGTCACTGTTGTTGTTATTATTATTATTGTTATTATTAACTCTGTTGATGGACACAGTGCAATGGCTTTAAACGTTTCTTTTCGAGCTTACTGTCGGTCGCCTGATATTTAAAGTTCCCGACTGCGAGTGGAATAATTGCAATAAATAAGAAATAAAGATAGAAATAAAACTGCCATGCCATTCATTTTGCTGCCTTTACCATACAACTGTTTGACAAATGCCAATGATGTATAAATATTATGCTTTTCTCGATACTGAGTTTGAGCTTCATTCAATTTTATTCTAAAAGTCAGCTAGGCCTATGATAAAAGATTGTTTTATACAAGTTTAGTCCAATTGCTAATTGTATGTCGTTTAGAAATATTTTGTTTCCACCAAATTTATATAGGTAGAAACGGGAATAAATTTTCTTCAAACATCACAAAAGGCTACAAAGAGGAGTAACAATGTATTGGGAATCATACACTAACTTCTGTCGATCCCATGTCAATAAAAAATCATCAATCAAGTACACTCGTGGTCATTTGGTTACCCGCGATGGAAGCGAGATTGAAATCCAATAAGTCAGAAAAAGCTTCTATTTTCGTAAATAAGCATTTAAAAAATGTTAAATGTTAATGATTTGATGGCCACATTTAGACATTGTAAAACTACCATAGTGGAGAAGCAGGCACAACCATTTCTTTCAAACAGTAGGGTTTTTTAAAATCTTTTTTTACCTAATTTTCGGCGGTTCTATTTTTGCAAGTTAGTCTGAAGATCTCAGCCTGCAAGATTTGTCAAGTGGCGTCAGAATTTAGCGTTTCGAGTGCTTCCGGGTGAGCACGCAGCACATTGGATGGGCATGCAAGGTTAAAACAGACGAGTTTTTTTTACATAGTTGTTAATCACAGTGCAGATCAATAGAACGCAGAATTAAGCCGTGTGTTACAAGCCTTGGACCAGCCACAGAAAACGTCCAAGCACCCAACAGTCCAACATTGTAATTGTAATTACGACAATTTCCATAGCATGCTTTACACTGTCAACTGTCAACAACATACGGCACTGAAAAAGTCCATGCATTGGAGCATCAAATTATTCGTTGATCGGGTGCTACAAGTCATTGAAGTCCCGAATTTGCTGGCGGACTCCAAGTGATACGTCTCAAATTCAAATTTCCTGACTGTACACAAGTGCAGTATAAGTGCAATGTTAAATAAATAAACGTATGAACAAAAAGGTTTCGAACCATTTATTGTGTTCAGTTTATCGTAAATTCCATATAACAATTTCAAAAACGTGTACTTGTGGTTTTCTGAATATTGAATATATTGAATATACTCTGAAAATTTTATTCTGAACATATGAGCTGTATTCACTTTTAATTTCAGACACAAAATATTAACAGTGAATTTAGTTTAAGACGAGTTTAGTCATAACGCCAATTGTAACAGTACGCCTATTTGAATTTTTGTCCATTTAGGTAGAAACTGATGATCACAGGAATAATAGTTTCTTCCAACAATAGAAAATCGCTAGACAAAGGAGCAATCATATAGGCCTAGTTAGAAATTTAGAATTATACTTCAGGCCCAAATTATTCACTTTGATTATGTCTGAATGAATCGACCAACATATAATTTCATTGCTTAGAGTTTCACAAACAATAAATGAACATATAGTTGCCTGATATAATTATTATTAAACCCAGGAATCCTACCTGTTTGACCGATTGCATGCACAAGACTAGAAGCAGACTCACGAGAGAGCGCATTTTGATAGTGACGATTTGTATTCGCGCAAATCTTCGCGCACATCATACTCAAATATCTGTGACAGCACACAACAGGTGCAATAAAAATAAATATAAAGACAAAAGTCCAGCCATTTATCATGATCTCTTTACTGTAGATCCAAATCACAACAAGAGTAGTGTGCACTTTATTGTATGACAATCGCTTGTTAGAGGAAGTCTAAAGTTTTTGATAAAGCGCATTTCGAGATCAATTTTAACAACGATTATGAATAACAAGATTGTTTTTAGACGAATGTATACCAAATGCTACTTGTACGTCTATCAGAATTATTTAATATGTCTTTACATGTATATCCATTTAGGTAAAAAGTGGTGGATAATGAAACGATAGTTTCTTCCAACATCATATAAGCGTCTGGGCGAGGTTTAAAACATTGAGACTTAAATTTTAAGTCAGAATCATTCACCTGAGCAGCGTTCAAACCAAACGACCAACATGTTTCATCTGAAAAATAACCCTGGCATATTAGATTGACGTGGCTTATAATCTGTCCATTAGTTGTAACTAGACTGATGGTCCAAGTTAGGGACAGATTGTTATGATTATGATCCATAAACTATTATGAGTTGTCCTTCAGGTTTTAGAATAGCAGTCTTTGCAAAGTCGTGAATTGATAGATAGATTCTGCGGATGAAAACAGCCTCAGACCTATAGATTTCCACAAATTGTTAATCAGACGTTTCTTCATTGTGTAGAACCACAACTTGGCCATCCGTGGATACCGTAACTCTCTGTCGATGTGCTAGATTGCAGAGCCATTTAATTAATTGATGATTTTCTATTGTAATTTTCCGAAAACATTTTAAAAAGTAGACATTCGGAGACGGCACTTGATACTAAATTATGAGGATTTTTAATTGCTTCCAAAGGAATTACCATCAAAAGATCAAATGGAGTCGTATCCTCAAAGACGCGGAATGACTTGATTGATAGTTCCCCACAAAGAACGAAAATATAGTCTTTCATTCGTCTAAATCCACTGATGAAACAACAAGGAGCATCAAAAGTTTTCAGGAAATTTGCATAGACTGCAAACGATACAAAATTTAATTGTCGAGTAATGTTTAAAACAGTTTCAGCAGTTCTTGAAATTTTGGAATTTGTACCAACGTGTAATTTGTTGAAATTAGTAGGCCTACTCTCTAAATATATATATTAGTACATATTATTAGTAATGTTTTACGACCAGAAGGCCTCTGCAGAGTGAGAATTGTCGGGGGTTAGATGTATCAATCCCTAGTCTTTATTATGACCCCCAGTTAAGTCTTCATTGCACACTCCAGGCGGTCGCCTCCCCCCCCAGTTGTGCTAATGTGGTCATAACGGACATATACATGTATTTTAGCATTTTCTTTCACAGTTCATTTTGTGGGTTACTAATAAAGTAATGCTCTAGTCTTTTTTGATATTTGTCAACGTGAATTGTATACTGTTGTATTTGGAGATGTCATCACTTTAAGGAGTAGAAGCGTTCTATTGCATTTTTGAATTTTCTCAGTTTGCAAAATACGGATAAAATATTCAAAACCACATGGATGAAACTCATCAAAGTCTAACCCCCCAGTCTCTTTCTAAAATGCTAAGACTAGGCCTCTGGCGGCCGAGTGGAGAGTGAAGCGACCAGGGAGTGTAAATTCCGAGGTTCAGTAGGCCTAGAGGTATGAAGGAGCGCCCCACCCAAACAGTTGCGCATAAGACTTAAAATTTTGAACTGGATGCGCTGGGGCACAGAAGGCCAGTGGAGTGTATCCAGCTTGAAGGCAGATAATTATGTGGGCAACCTCGAGAGACTACTAATAATGCGGGCGTCAGCGACTGTCACTAGTCTTTACTTATCGCCAATCTTTCGTCGTCGCCCCATAAAATCCACAAATACTTCAATTTATATCTGATGGTTTCTGACCAATTCTTCCGTTGTCTTTCCTATTCATCTTCCCTCATGAATCCAGATCTTCACACTTGTCTAGTTTTGCTATCTTCTATATGTATTCATACGAAATAGCATTCATTTTTATTTTCTCTTTCTGATAGTATTCCCTATAACCACCTCTACTGTTCCTGTTCTTATAATTTTATTCGTTATTTTACCATGCCATGAAACGCGCAAAATTCGCCTCAGCACATAATGATGTGCCATCTTCAGTTTTGTAGAGAAAATGCTGACAGCATATGAGTTTATGGGTGCTAGAATGTCACTGAAGATGCAATTTCTACATTCTCATCTTGATTTCTTTCCACCCAATCTGGGCGATGTCAGTGATGAGCATGGGAAAGGTTCCATCAAGATATGAAGGTGATGGAGAGCAAATATGAGAGGAAGTTAAATCCCAGCATGATGGGAGACTATAGTTGGTTCTTGCAACGAGAGACGGATGTGTCTTACAAGCGCAAAAGCAAATGCCTGAAGCATTTTTGAATACTTTGATTTTGCTAATATAGAAGTGGAGATGAGAAAGACATAAGTGTTCATTAATATGTGTAGTGTAATAATTTTTTTGTTTTAGCAGTAAATACATTGATCAGAGACTCTCTTGGCATTAAATATAAACACAAATCAGTCACAGTTTTGCTTTGAAATGTTCATAAATTAAATTATAGGTGCATTGTAAATGTATGCCCAAACTAAATATTTGGGTGTTCCTTTTAAAATCTTGCACACCAATTTTCTCAAAAACCTGACGTGGTAAAATAAAAACAACAACACCACTGCATTCAGTATGTCACATTCTATAAGGAAAAGTTGAAGTTTTTCCAGTATGAAAAAAACTTAAAATTTGTTGGACAGTGTTACTTTGTCTAGCCTCGCTTGTTAACTTTTTACTGTGTGCAATAAATCTAATAATAAAGAAATAAAGACTGGAATAACACAGTTTAAACAATTTTATTATGCTGTCTTTGCTGTAACAATTTAAATTCGTATAGTTTTCTGAATATTCAGTATATGGGATATTATTATTCTCAACATTTTTCTGAACTTATGAGCTGTATTCACTTTTAATTTCATAGACAACTATGAACAACAAATTTAGTTTAAGACGATTCTAGACAAAATGCTTATTCTACGTCTATTTTAATTATTTTGTCTCCACCAAGTCTATTTAGGTGCGTAATGCTCATTGCAGTAACAGTTTCTTCCATATGTTACATGACCAAACTAGTCGCCCACCTCATAATAAATTTTCCTGACTGCGAGCAAAATGAGTGCTGTAAATTACTAAAGAAACAATACAGAAAGAAAGAAGTCGACCCATTATGTGGCGATGTCTTTTTTGTACATCCACATCGCTATATTTATGATCTGGACTTCAGTGTATCACAATCGCCCGTTGGTGAAAGTTTACAGTTTACAGATGTCTGAATAAGCGCATTTCGAATTCAATTTCAAAAGCACTTGTGAATAACAAGATTGCTCTTAGACGAATGTATTCCAAATGCTACTTGTACGTCCATCAATACTATTCTATTTCTTTTAAGTTTGTTTTCGTACCAATCGATGGACAATAGAATAATATTTTCTTCCAACATCATATAAGCGTCTGGCCTAGGTGTAATACATTCAGACTCGTATTTTAAGTTATTATCATCATTCGTCTGAGCAGCTTCCGAAGCAAACGACCAACATGTTTCATTTGAAAAATAACCATGGCCTGTTAGATTGACGTGGGTTGTAGGCCTAATCTGTCCATTAGTTGTAACTAGAGCAATGACCCAGGATATGGAGTCATTGCTGTGTGATCTTTCAACTACTATGAGTTGTCCATCGGGTTTTAGAATAACATTAGCTGCAAAGAGGTGAATTTGCAGATAGATTCTGCGGATGAAAACAGCCTCAGACGTATAGATTTCCACAAATTGATCCCAAGATGTTGTATTATGTCGCAGAACCACAACTTGTCCATCATTGGATACTGTAACCGCGAATGGGTAAGTTAGATTGCAAAGCCATTTCGTTACTTTGTGATCTTCTAACGCAATCTTCCAGATGCACCCCAAATCTGGGCCTATATCGATTACGTAGAGACATTCTGATGCGGCACTTGATACTAAGTTACGTGGGTAATCAGTTTCTTCCAACGGAATAAGCATCAAAAGGTCAAATGGAATCGTATCCTCATAGACCCGGATTGACTTGAGTGATAGGTCTACACAAAGAACGAAAATGTAGTCTTTCATTCGTGTAAATCCAAAGACCCAACAATATGGAGCACCAAAGGTTCTCAGGAAATTTGCATAGACTGTAAACGAAACAAAATTCAATAATTGAGTAATGGTTAAAAACAGCTTCAACAGTGCTTGATATGTTTGGATTTGTACTAACGGATAATTTGTTTTCATTAATGCTCTTTTATGCACATTATTACTCTTTTTATTAAAAATATTTGTCCTAGCTTAGTAGTCCTACTTAGTCTTTCCCTTGCAAGCCTGCACACCGGCAACGCAGCTTTTCACAAATCGTAATCGAAGATTTATAAAAGCACCACTCAATAATTCAGAGGCGCTCCCGACCGAAGTCAGTGCTATCGCCAAGAAATAAAATGGTCTTCAGGCGTCTCCGGAATCTAGGGAAGATAAAGGGTAAAGAGCTCAATCCGCAATTCCGGCGGTTCCAACTAGAGAGGTCAACATTGGTAAAACTTCAAGACTTGAACAGGAGTCCCTGATATGCGGGGAACACCAGTAAGGCTTCAAATACCTAAGTGTATCTTTGATCATTTCCGGCCAATTCTTCTGTTGTTTTTCCTATTCTCCTTTCGTCATGAATCCAGATCATCACATCTATATATTCATTCATACGAACTGCCATTCGTTTCAGTCTACTCTTTCTGATAGGCCTACTGTTCTCTCATCGTCTCCTGTCCGTTTTCTTTTTCGGTATTTTACCATTTCATGAAACACGAAGAATTCGCCTCAGCCTCCTCGATGTGCCATTTCCAGGTTTTTCTGTCTGTCATCGTCATCGGCCAGGTCTAAGATCCCTACATCTGCTCAACACTGTGGCATCATAATATAGACGAATCTGAGTCTTTATCCTGCATTCTTTGTTCTTCCATTTTCTTTCAAGTCTCCCAAACGCATCCTTTTCCTTCCCGATAGGTAATTTATTTACGGTCCCAACACGGGGACCTTAAATGGCGTGACACCCATTCAAACGGGCAAGCGCTGGTGAAGAATCTCACCCGATCAATTCATTGAAAAATGAGCAGGGTCGAGGCCTTACACGGTCGCTATAGAAAATCTATGTGCGTATTATCCCTTATATTTTCGTTTAATAATTTAGTGCTGGTTGAATAACAAAATTAAGCGTCATTTTATGAAAACAAACTCACAGTAGACATAATATGCATTACATTATTTCATTACCCTGATTATTAACTCTAACTACACTGAAGAATATGCAGATTGCGTCATAAGAGACAGACAACATTCAGTGAGAATCCTACCTTGCAAAAGTTCTTGACGACGCTGCAGATGAGCTTCATTTTGATCGTCATCCAAACCGTCAGCAATGTTTGACGCACAGATGGCGCCAGTCACAGAAATCAACGCAATCAGTAGAGGATGATACATTTATCCGTGAAGTTCAAAGTCCTGCAATTCAGAAAACAACTTATAAGCTTATAAATATTTCTTGTTAGGCCTACATTTACTCAACACACTGTACACAACTGCGTCGCTGCTGTCTATAGTCAGCAGCGCTCTGAATCTGAAATCCAACGATTAAGGGTTCGCATCAGCACTCAGTAAAACAACCATTAATAGATTGCTCGTTCACACTTGTAAAACCTTGCGCGTATTTCGTGCAATTAATCAATTAGGAGGCCCTCCTAAATAAATATTAAAGTCGCTGACCTGAGACCGTGTCTATGTTTCTTCGCACCAACAGAGTCCATAGAGCGTCCAAGGAACATAAGCTCAATCTCAGACAGTGACTGCAGTAAAACAAGGATCCCATGTAGGACCCAGTAAGATTATATAGCTTACTTTGTAGATATTTAATCACTTTATATTGGCCATTCAGTTTCAAATGACAACCCCGAGCGCTGAAATTTCCGAGGCGTATGGTATTAATTTTGCAGCACATCCCAAACCAAAAAAACTTATACGACTTACTCGAAGTCAAAGCATGCACTGTTAAAATAATATGGCATCGCTGACATGTCATGAACAGCTGAGATTTCATAGCAATCCGCCATTTTGTATGCGTGTTATAAACAGAGCTGGCAATGAAGAAGTTGGCAATGAAGAATTGTGATTGAAATGACAATTTATTTCCGAAACTTACATTTAAACTCTGGGCACCAATTTCGTCAACCCGTTAATGACAACTTTTTATTCAGTAGCCAGATTTTGATGTTCTTTTGCACATTGAGTCCATGTAATAAAAGTACACTAAGGCCAAAAATTTGAAAACATATCTTTATTGGTTGCAGAGATATTTAGGTGTCCTTTTAAAAGGACGCTGAGCACATACGAGTCAAAACGCTACTAAGAGTCAACTGTGTTGTCATAGTTGACTCATAGTAGCGTTTTGAAATAGAAACAGCTGTACAATGTCAAAACAAAAATAATACAGATAGCAGTGACTTTGTATCATAGTGCCAATGTCGTTTGATGTAAAACAATAAGTAAGCAAGCAGTTTCTTTATTACCCAGTAGCGAACAGCATTCTGAAGAACACACGTTACACGACAATATTATCATAAAGCATACGAATTGTAAGGATGTGACAGCAGTGAATGCTGGCAAAGACTAATGTCTCAGCTTTCAACATGGTGTGATGGTGATATTGCAGTTCATTGACTGTGGAAGGCAGCAAAGCAGTCGACATGTAAAGCAACAAGACATTTACTACACTGACGTGAAACTTTCTTGCCACAATGTCCACACCTCCTCTGCTTTGGAATGCTTTCGACGGTGTGATCCATGTGGTCATATCTCACCTCTGGCAGCACTCGCTTCCTCGGCAGTATACAGGCTCCATGCTTCCGTTTTGAACAGCCTGAGCAGGCTTATTTCAGAAGATATACATTGACAATGCGCCGTGTAAATTCCAGGAGATCAAGTTCCTCAGTTGCACTGGAATGAAGATGGCTGTAGAGCATCCAAGCGTTGTTAACGGATGCAATGACTAAGAAGAAGACTGGCCACCACCACTTCTTAGTGCGGATAAAGATCCGGTAGGTTGCAATATTTTGGTCAGCACGGTCGACGCCACCCATGAATCTGTTGTAGGCAATGACCACATGTGGCTGAGGGACAGAGATGGCCTTCTTGTCCTTGTTTGACCAACGCCGTGCTTGACCTAGTGGTGCTGCAGAATGACAGTTTGATGCCAGTGTAACAATGTTCCTGTCGTGCCACTGAACTAAGATAACCTCGACAATGCAATGTGGAGCCTTCTCGTTGGCTGGGCCTTCCATCTGAAGCTGCATGTCCTGCGTAGGAATAATTCGTGTACTTTTTATCAGCGTTTTAAAACTCTTCTTTTTGCCCGGGGCTGGGCTGGGAGCGCTTCTGAGTAGATACCTTGAAGGGGCGCGATGTAAATTTATTGAATAAGTGAATGAATGAAAATAAGATTCCAAATTTGGGACATGAATAAGGATGAGCAACTAAAACGTAAGCCTGCCAGTGATGGTTTGCACACTGAACCAAAACTGATATTACGGTACCATATATGCTCAGCGTCCTTTTAAAAGGACGGCAAGTTTTCGTCAAAAATTTCCAAAATGAAAAAACTTTTTTTGGGGAAAATGAAATAGTAAAGGAACGTAGTCATATAATAGCTACTCAAAACTCAAAAGAAAACTATTTTATATAATAGCTGAATAGTAAAAATAAATTACTATTCTTCTGGATCCCAAAATTTCACAACTTTGAGTGTTAAAAACACAAGCAAAATCTAATACTTCTATAAATGTTTGCATAGACATTTGTTTAACAACATCAGTGGGACGCCAGAAAACAAAATTATGAAGTAATTTGATGTGATCTAAAAAATAAATAAGTAAATGTTACTGTCCTTTTAAAAGGACGTGGTCATTAACGGGTTAAAGTAGTTTTGTTCCCAATCTTTGACAAAAATTACAGTAGAACGCTTCAAAACAGATATAATAGGATTAACTTTAGCACGTAGTGAGTGTCATTGCATTTTCGGGGCACCAGCATCGCTCCCGGTGATGACAAGCAGGTCTCGTGTTTGGATGGCTTTGGATCTTTTTGGCCATTTTCGAGACAGCATGTAAGGTGAGCGATAAAACAGGTCGGTCCAATGTCGAGGCGCGCTAGCCAATCAGCGCCCTCATTTGAACAGGTCGTTGCGAGTAGCACGAGTTGTATGAACATGGCATACAGCAGGATCAACATTGGAGTCAGAGGGCCGGAGACGACCAGCGGAAGACGTGGCCAATCACAGTCCTCGGCACTCCAGTCGAACAACGTAAACGGAACGAATGAGGCTAGCGAGGTGTGTAGTCACTGCCTGGCTGTGAGAAAGTTGCATCTCAAGGATGGTACTGTATGCAATCAGGTCAGGAGATCAGCAGCTTACTCTTGCACCTCATCTCCATCGCCTTGCCCGCATCTTCTACTATCAGCTGCGCCAGCTTGGCACTGGCAGTTGCTCGCGCTCTCAAATATGGAGCCATTTCTACCTTAGTACACTCTTTTATTATAGCTCGACTCGACTACTATTCCTCACTTTACTATGGCCTCTCTTCTAGTCGCATAGCGTGCCTCGATCGAGTGCAACGCTCTGTGGCGCGCCTTATTGGCCGAATACATAAATTTTGTCACGTCTCAGGTTACATGCTTGAGGTCCTGCATTGGCTCTCCGTCAACCAGCGTCTGGTATACATGGCTGTTTCTTTAGTCTGGCGGTGCCAGCTGGGCTGTCATCCAGGCTATCTGCGGGCCCTTTGCCACCCCGTGCAGGCAGTCCAGTGTAGCCGCCACCTCTGCTCTTCGGAAGGAGGTGCTCACTGTGCCTCTGTGCCCGCACAGCCACCGCTCATAATCGTGCTTTTTTTGTGTTGGGCCCGACGGCATGGAACAGGGTCTTCCGGAGCTGCGCCTGCTCTCCAGAACTCCCTCTGATACGTTTCACACAAGACTAAAACTGCTCTATTTGGCCGTGCTGGAGTCGGGAGAACCTCTGAGTAGCCCCGTTGAAGAGGTCCTATATATATACTCAAATAGAAAGAATGAACGACTGAATGAATGGCCCAAGAAATAGCCTCTTCATAAATAAACACACATTTACAGTCTTACATGCATGCATACATAAATACTGAAAGACACACGTATACATACTGAAATCTCTTACATAGTTTTCAAGATCTGTGTGTCCTACGATAATCGCTGTTCCACCCTCTATCCCTCCCTCATCGGCCAAAGGCCGACGCCAGGGGTCGGATAGACAGAAAGACGGATTGATAGACAGACAAATAGCGGTTAGTAGGTCTGTATCTGCCTGCCTGCCTGCCTGCCTGCTTCCCTCCCTCCCTCCCTCCCTCATCGGCCGAAGGTCGACCCTGGCGGTCAGATATACAGACAAACAGCGGTTAGTGAGTTGGCTCTCCCTCCCTTCCTCCCTCCCGGCATCACACTCTCAATATAGCACACGATTTGACGTGAGGTTGAGGGGAGGAGCGATGCGAAGACTGGTTAGCCTAAACATCGATTGATCGTTTGCCTCAGAGACAGTCAAGGTCATTTGCTAAATGATGCTCGAATTTTCACTAGCCTTGTGACATATAATCAAGCATTTCAATAAACAAATTCTTTTCTCTTTCTATCAATTCATTCATTTTCTCTATCATTCAACCCGTCATCTTACGGGTAAATACTCTAGTACATAATAAATACATACACGCATATGTACGTATGTACATGCCCGTATAAAACATACATGCGTACATACATGCACATATATATATTATACTTAATACCGAAATCCGCATATAATTGCATATATGCAAAGATAATACATATATAGGCCTACACGAATATTTAGATGCAATATGCGTACACACATTGTCAACGACTTCCAAAGTTTCCAAAAGATCCACCATCGAACTCACTCATATAGCTCCACAAGAGAAATAAACAGAGGCGCTTTGGACTTGACAGCCTTAAGTCTACGACCGAACATAATGGTTTTCAAGCATTTATGAAAATGAGAAAGATAAAGGTCAAGAAAGGTCAAGAAACGCCAAGAAACGCCAAAAAGGCCAGGAAAGGCGGAGCATGCACGAGGGTTGAAAATGTTTTCGTGTACGTGATGTTCCGATCATCTAGACAAAGGTGTCCCAGATAAATCATAAATCAGAATAATCGTCACTGTCAGCATTCGAAACCTCAGTCGTGTAGCTAAGGATGAGAATGGTACCGTGTAGTTGCCCTGAGGTAATGCCCAAGGAGTGCCACATAAGGCTGAAAAATTAAGTTTTGATGGCATTTTCTCATTTACACTCAAATCTCAACGGCGTGCAGTAGGCCTATTGAGTTTCGACTCTAGAATTTAACTGCCCGATCTCTCTCTCTCTCTCTCTCTCTCTCTCTCTCTCTCTCTCTCTCTCTCTCTCTCTCTCTCTCTCTCTCTCTCTCTCTCTCTCTCTCTCTCTCTCTCTCTCTCTCTCTCTCTCTCTCTCTCTCTCTCTCTGTCTGTCTGTCTGTCTGTCTGTCTCTCTCTCTCTCCATCTATCCATCCATCCATCCATCCATCCATCCGCCCCTCTCCGTCCTATTTATGTCTCTATCCGCACATCTGGCGATTTAAACAAAGCGGAGCTCAGTTAAGAATATTGAGAGATAAAGTTCTATGGTGTTTACGACTAGCTTCTTTCAAAGGCTACAATAATTATTCATCAGCACAGTTTCGGATGACCAAAACAATGAATCCAATGTTCCACAGCAGTTTCATCAGTTTGTAACTTCAGACTGAATTGTTACTACTACTACTACTACTACTACTACCACCACCACCACCACCACCACCACCACCACCACCACCACCACCACCACCACCACCACCACCACCACCACCACCACCACCACCACCACCACCACCACCACCACCACCACCACCACCACCACCACCACCACCACCACCACCACCACCACCACCACCACCACTACTACTACTACTACTATTTCAAACTCAGAAAAGTGTTTGATAAAAAAAATAACATTCATTATTATGTCTCAACCGTACGTTCGTATAACAACGACAAAATTATGTGCACCAATAGATGGAAAATTAGGGGTTTTCTCAGGAATGACTACGAGCTATTTTTCAAGCTTAATTTAACACTCGTAAATAGTAAGGTTAATTTCAGACGAATGTATTCCAAATTCTACTTTTACTTCTATCAGAATCATGTTGTATCTTCCATTTAGAGTTTCATCCCAAGTAACGTGTATTGGAATAATATTTTCTTCAAATATCAGATAAGCGCCCATGTAATCATAATCACCACATTCAGGATCATCGGCTAAGTCAAGATAATACCATTCATCATGGTCGGGCTCAAACGACCAACACGCTATATTACTTGGAGGACGAAAACCACGGCCTGTAATATTGACTTGACTGATTACTTGTCCGTTTTTTGTAAGTAGACTAATGAATAAGGTACGATACAGAAGACCCTCGAATCTTTGAAATGTTATGAACTGTCCATCGGGTTTTAGAATAGCCATGTTTGGCTCCCGGGTAGCTGAAATGTCGATTCTGCGGATGAGAACAGCGTCTGACCCATAGATTCCTATAAAATACCTCATAGACGTTTCATCACGTTGCACAGCTACTACTTGGCCATCAGTGGATATGGTAATCCCGCCTAGATAATCTCGACTGCCTAGCCATCTCGTTACT
>OY744604.1:23275939-23310675 GCA_963556255.1 Allolobophora icterica
CAGTTTCACTATTCAGCCCAGCATAATTTGCTGGTAAAGAATATGGAGCTGATATCATAGCAGGCAGTCGCACATATATAATTATGCGTAACTGAAGCTTTTGTATATATTCGTTTATTAAATAAGAATGGCACACCGCATTCATGTACAAGAAGAAATAGAAGAAAAAATAGAAAGAATAGAGACTGCAATGAACCGCTAAAGTCAGTCGCAGACGTGGACAGACTAATGCCGAGACTGTCCTTGCTTTCCGGTTATAAATGCGCTTGAGTAGTACCCTGGGAATAGAGTTCTTACAGTCCTTGTTAGGCTTGAGGCCTTGGCCTAAGATGATAAGTTGAAGTCTTGAAGCTAATATAAGCTTTGAAGCCTTTGTGAGATAGTCTAGTGGTTAACATGCTGGATTGTCAAATGAGAGGTAGGGTTCAACTCTGCCAGGGCAGAAATTTGTTTTGAGAATTCTGCTCCACTCATGCCCTCTAGCCAACTTAGCTCCAGAGCCGTAGCAACAAAGAACGTAGCCCCCTCCGAACATACGTCCGGGGCCCCTTACAATGTGGATATACACATTCTTTGAATGGGTCCAACTAAAACTCGAATCGACTGACAGACAACTGATGTAGCCAACAGACAACTGAAGTCAGATGACGTAGCCAATAGCATTATGTGATGTATCAAAACAGTATCATAATGACTTCACGCCGTTCACGGTTATTTTTTGCCACTTTTAGGGGCCCCTTCCTTGCGGGGCCCCTCCGACCGGAGGGCTGTCGCTACGCCTCTGCTCAGCTCTAATGAGTACACTGAACGTACACTCAGTGCAAGGATCAGAGGTCGAGGACTGGTCACCCGCCTACATAAGCTGAGGCCAAGAAAAGGAGTCAAATCACTTCGTACCCATGGCTGTCTCTCAGCTAGGTTGAGGGACTGCTCTTCTTTTTCTATACTTCGTTTTAGTTATTAGGATGTGTCAATTTTTGGAAGGTCAATGTTTTAAAAGGTACTAGGGATAAAATTGTGAAGTTTCATGCAAAAAAATCAACATATGGGTATAAGTTTTGTTTTAAATGGGATTTAGCTACTTCAATTTACCCTCGATTTTATTGTGGAAAACACGTAAATAAACTGTTTTATATGGGGCTTGCTGAAATATTTAAAAATTCTATGATAAGTCTGATGTTTTTTGTGTGTGTTAGACATTGTGTCACTGCAATGTATGTAGGCCTAAGTAAGCAAAGTAAGTATATTAATTTTATTAAACCAGCTGCCAAACAGCACTCTGGTGAACAACATCTGTTAAATAGATCTTCTAAAGTTAATAAAAAAAACATACATTGGTATATATATACATAGCATTAACCATAATATGTATATATATATATATATATATATATTACTATATAGCATAAGTCCAGTTGGTTAGTACTAAGTATACAGCATTCTGACAATAAAGGTTTTTCTCATGCTGTTGTCGGCTTGCGGTAGGCCTAAGTAGGCAAAGTAAGTATATTAATTTTATTAAACCAGCTGCCAAACAGCACTCTGGTGAACAACATCTGTTAAATAGATCTTCTAAAGTTAATAAAAAAAACATACATTGGTATATATATATACATAGCATTAACCATAATATGTGTATATATATATATATATTAGCGTGTTGAGAAAAAAATAATTTTTGAGGAATCACATGCATAGGGGCTTAAAATGTGACATTTATATACACAATAAACCTACAAAAATTCTACATCAATATCTCAATGGCAAGTGACCTCTCAAGGAGATGTAAATTCTTGAAATAGAGTGAACATTGGTGATATTCTTGACAAAATTTGTAGTAAATTTTGTTAAAATTTAGTAATTTGCTATTTTTTCAGTTTTTCCAATCCATATTCCTGTTATTCCGTAAATGCTTATCTTACTTTCTTTTCTTATATTATATATTTAGTTTTGTATGTTCTATAATTTATATTTTTTCTACGCTGAATTTTAGTCACCGTTTTATTTGTTTATTGTTCAAGAAAGTTGTTCAATAAAGGCAGTAGTTATCAATGTTTTTGATCTGACTCTGCATGAGGCTCATAAGAAGACCCGTTCCTCTATCGAACAAGGCAATAGAGATCAATTCTGCCCTACGATACCCCTTGTTGTTCATTTCGATGGTAAGTTGCTTCCAGATGATGAGGGTGTTAATGTTTCCCTTCGAATTAATAGAGTGAACAATGGTGATATTCTTGACAAATGTTAATGCTTCCCTTCGAATTTCGCATTTTCTGAGATCCTCCACAAATACCGCCACTCATTCGCCGTCATCTACTTCGGGCTCTTCTACTCATTACCCCACAGGCATTCCATTCAAAATTTGAAGATTCACCTCTTCAAGAATTCCTACCCTGATCCATCTGATCCTCTGCCTTCCAAGCCTTCTCGTCCTCAACGAAACTCGCCGTAACAGCTGCTCTACCTCTCCTTGGTCCCTACAATCGGACTCTGACCACCAATGGACATCGATCTCTGGACAACCCCTTGGATACGTCGCATCGCTCGTGAACAAGCTGGTGCCTTGCGCTTAGCTCAGTCTTGCTGCACTTGATGAAGTCGATTATATTGGTGATGGTGACAGTATCCACTTCAGTCCACCTGGTGCATATCATCGTGCTAGGTGGATGGCGAATGGCATTATTGCTTGAAGATATTTCTTTTCAGAGAGCAGTTCAAGATGAATGCCAAAGAACTGCAGGCTCTGAGAAGGATCTGCCTGTTTACAAATCACCCTGTATGCTAAGGCATGGTTCACTGCATCCGTCACCTGTGATGCTTCTTAGAATGATCTGTGCATGCTACAGAGCATGGAAGCATTTCACAGCATTGATAGCCAAGTTGCAGAAGTAGCCCTTCACAAAATGAAAGGCCATCAGGGGAGAGTATGCACCCTTGATCCTATTTTGTTACTTAAGAATTTTCTCCTTTACTGAAAATTTTTGAACATTTTAGAATTTGGTTTTAATGTATCTAAAAGACAATTTTATTTTCAATCTAACTTTATATTCAATGTTCTATCATTCCATCATTTTTAAGATTTTATTTGACAAAAACAAAGGTCACTCAGATGGGATCAAGGGTGCATAATATATGTATGCACCCTTGATCCCACTTATATGCACCCTTGATCCTATGTTTTCTCCTTTGATCCTATTGCTGGTGAGTGTCACAAAAAGCTGTATTGTCATTAGAAATAATATTTTAATGTTGATTACAAAAACAAAACTAAGTTAAATTTTATTCTGGATAAAAGATAAAACTACTGACATGCAATACTGAACTTGCATAGGCGTACAGTTCTTTAAACAATTAATTCAGCAGCCAATTAACAATCAAACACTAAGTCTAGTTTGTTTAAAATCCTACTGAAGGATATGAAAAGCTGAAACAACATTATTTAACATTTAAACGTTGACCTAAGTTATAATCAGTAAAAGAAAACGGAATGGTGATCTGTCGAATAAGGCGTTTAGTTCTCCCTAGATTGATTCCCGTTTGTTTTGCTACACAACACACTGTGTGACGCGCAGGAACCCTGCCGGAGATTCGCGCCGCATATTCGCGATTTTCAGCCACAGATTCGCCGTCCGCTACAGAGTCGCCATCTCGCGGTTGACTATATTATAGATCACTATTTAAAATCTTCTAGCACTAATAGCAAATGGACGTACAGGAGCACAGCAACTTGTTAATGCAAATGGGCCTATATACGCCAATAGCCCTACATATAGGCCTCTTATAGCCCTAAATATGCGCCTTAACTACATCCACATATTCAAAGGCACTTACGAATACACCACAATGACAGCGACACATTCAAATAGGCCTGAATATGCGCCCATATGGCCAGACCTACAGCCACAGATTCAACTAGTCCTTTCTCTACGCCAACATAGCCAGCCGCAGATTCAGTATAGGCCTCTATAAGCGCCAGACCTACAGACACAGATTCAACTAGACCTTTCTATACGCCAACATAGCCAGCCGCAGATTCAGTATAGGCCTCTATAAACGCCAGACCTACAGACACAGATTCAACTAGATCTTTCTATACGCCAACATAGCCAGCCGCAGATTCAGTATAGGCCTCTATAAGCACCAGACCTACAGCCACAGATTCAACTAGACCTTTCTATAAGCCAACATAGCCAGCCGCAGATTCAGTATAGGCCTCTATAAACGCCAGACCTACAGACACAGATTCAACTAGACCTTTCTATACGCCAACATAGCCAGCCGCAGATTCAGTATAGGCCTCTATAAGCACCAGACCTACAGCCACAGATTCAACTAGACCTTTCTATAAGCCAACATATCCAGCCGCAGATTCAGTATAGGCCTCTATAAACGCCAGACCTACAGACAGATTCAACTAGACCTTTCTATACGCCAACATAGCCAGCCGCAGATTCAGTATAGGCCTCTATAAGCACCAGACCTACAGCCACAGATTCAACTAGACCTTTCTATAAGCCAACATAGCCAGCCGCAGATTCAGTATAGGCCTCTATAAACGCCAGACCTACAGACACAGATTCAACTAGACCTTTCTATACGCCAACATAGCCAGCCGCAGATTCAGTATAGGCCTCTATAAGCACCAGACCTACAGCCACAGATTCAACTAGACCTTTCTATAAGCCAACATAGCCAGCCGCAGATTCAGTATAGGCCTCTATAAGCGCCAGACCTACAGCCACAGATTCAACTAGACCTTTCTATAAGCCAACATAGCCAGCCGCAGATTCAGTATAGGCCAATGTAAGCGCCAGACCTACAGCCACAGATTCAGCTAGACCTTTCTATACGCCAACATAGCCAGCCGCAGATTCAATATAGGCCTCCATATGCTCTATATGGCCAGCCGCAGATCCATATGGGCCTATAAATGCTCTGGAACCACAGCCAAAGATTCACATAAGCTTACGTATACACCTGTATGGCCAGCCACAGATTCGCCGGAACCATAGCCACAGAATCATAAGGTTATGTATGTGCCTATATGGTCAGCCACAGATTCGCCGGATCCTCAGCCACCGATTCAGGTAGTCCTCCATATGCCCTATATGGCCAACCACAGATTCCTATAGGCCTATAAATGCTCTGGAACCACAGCCGAAGATTAAGATAGGCTTATGAATACACCTATATGGCCAGCCACAGATTCAGAAAGACTTCCATATGCACTATATGGCCAGCCACAGATTCATATGAACCTATAAATGTCCTGCAACCACAGCCACAGATTTACATAAGCTTTCGTATGCACCTATGAGGCCAGCCACATATTCGCCGGAACCACAGCCACAGATTCAGATGTGGTAATGTATATACCCATATGGCCAGCCACATGCCCTATATGGCCAGCCACAGATTCATATAGGCCTATAAATGCTCTGTAACCACGGCCAAAGATTCAGATAAGCTTATGTATTCACCTCTATGGCCAGCCACAGATTCGACGAAACCACAGCCACAGATTCAGACAGGCTCATGTATAAACCTTTATAGCCAGCCACAGATTCGCCGGGACCACAGCCGGCGATTCAGATAGACTTATGTATTCACCTATATTTCCAGCCACTGATTCAGCTAGGCCTATATATGCTCCGGAACCACAGCCACAGATTCAGATAGGCCTCTATATGCCCTTGACCTTTCTATAAGCCAACATAGCCAGCCACAGATCAGTATAGGCCTATATAAGCGCCCTAACGACGGTCACATATTCAATTCGACCTTTTTATGCGCCAACATAGCCAGCCACAGATTCTGTATAGTATATATTATAAGCGACAGACGTATACAGCCACAGATTCAAATAGGCCTTTCTATACACCGACATAGCTAGTCACAGATTCAGTATAGGCCTATATAAGTGCCCTAACGACGGACACTTATTCAACTAGACCTTTCTATACGCCAAAATAGCCAGTTACAGATTCAGTATAGGCCTAGGCCGATATATAGCGCCCTAACGACGACCACATATTCAACTAGACCTTTTTATTCGCCAACATATATCCAGCCACAGATTCAGTACCCATATAGTACATATCTATATAAATAAAGCGAGACTTCTCCCCAACAGCAAAGTAATATGGTTCCCATATGGGCTTCATATGGGACCACATATGGCAGGGATCCCTAGATTCATCTGGTCTGCACCCGACAGCCCATATAGTATGCATATGTACAAACCATCTGGGCTTTAGATGGTATTCATATGGCATCTATATGACACCAGGTGATCTAAACCATATGTATACAATATTGAGACCAGATGCAAAGTAATATGGGAATCATATGGCCTTCATATGGGACAACATATGGCAGGGATCCCTAGATTCATCTGGTTTGCACCCGACAGCCCATATTGAATGCATATGTACAAACCATCTGGGCTTCAAATGGTATTCATATGGCATCTATATGACACCAGGTGATCTAAACCATATGTATACAATATTGAGACCAGATGCAAAGTAATATGGGAATCATATGGCCTTCATATGGGACAACATATGGCAGGGATCCCTAGATTCATCTGGTTTGCACCCGACAGCCCATACTGAATGCATATGTACAAACCATCTGGGCTTCAGATGGTATTCATATGGCATCTATATGACACCAGGTGATCTAAACCATATGTATACAATATTGAGACCAGATGCAAAGTAATATGGGAATCATATGGCCTTCATATGGGACAACATATGGCAGGGATCCCTAGATTCATCTGGTTTGCACCCGACAGCCCATATTGAATGCATATGTACAAACCATCTGGGCTTCAGATGGTATTCATATGGCATCTATATGACACCAGGTGATCTAAACCATATGTATACAATATTGAGACCAGATGCAAAGTAATATGGGAATCATATGGCCTTCATATGGGACAACATATGGCAGGGATCCCTAGATTCATCTGGTTTGCACCCGACAGCCCATATTGAATGCATATGTACAAACCATCTGGGCTTCAAATGGTATTCATATGGCATCTATATGATACCAGGTGATCTAAACCATATGTATACAATATTGAGACCAGATGCTTGACCAATCTGCATTCTATATAGAATCTATATTGTTTCTATATGTAACCAGCTGATCTACACCATATGGATGCAATATAGATACGAGATTGTTTAGCAATCTGCATTCTATATGTAATATATATAGTTTCTATATGTAACTAGGTGGTCTACACCATGTGTATGCTATATAGATACTAGATGATGTACCAATCTGCAAGGCATATGCAATATATATATAGTTTCTATATGTAACCAGCTTATCTACACCATATGTATATCACATAGATACCAAATGGTTTAGCAATCTGCATTTCAAACAGAATGCTCACCAGTGGTCTGTGGTCTATATAGCATCAATATGCATGCATCTTCTGTATGTAATCAGGACATGTACATCAAATGCACCATGTAAAACACAGATAGCCTGCTTATGTAGTTTCCATTTTTAATGCACATCAGTAGAACGTCTGCATTCTATAATCCTGTCAAACTTTCCATGACAAAATATGTTTATTTCACCACAAATCGGCAGCACAAAAATACATACAAAGGAAAACAACAGAAAAACATACGCATACAATGAAAAAAAATAGGCAGCTCAACTAACTGAGAAGCAAATGCCTTTCATAAACATTTATACTAATGTAGCAATTTTACAATATATCATAGAATTCATAAAGTATCTTTCCATCGTTGTGCAAACAATGCATGTAGTTCAGTTAGTACGATGTTATTACTATAGATTGACTTGGACAATACTGTCTAACATCAATGTCAGCCTGAAGTGGTAAACAACCAACATATATGAAAGTGCCCATCAATCATTGTGTCATTTACTTTCAAAAGCCTCCAAAATATTCCGGTACATGGATTTGTCAACCATGCATACTTAATTTTAGTAAATGAAACACATTCACATGCAATGACAAGTAAGTAGTGGCTCACAACGTTCTTCAATAAATACAACAAAACAATTTAATCCATGTGTCCTTTAGAATTAGAGAGATACTATTAACAAGACTTTGTACAATATTAAATTATTTCACTTAAGCTCAGTTTTAACTGTCTTTTGCAGTCAAAATAACTCTTAAATATTTTGCTTTTCAACAAGACTTAGTAACAAACCCAAAAGTAATGGCCAAACGCTGACACAAATATTTATACACACTAACTAATCTAAACACCATAGAGGGTAATGAAGGTGCCTGCAGTTAATACAGGCCTCATTATAAAACCATGTTTAAAGAATACAAATTTTATATAGTGAGGAAAAATAATTGGAAACATGGGCGTCCGCAGGAATTTTTCTGGAAGCAAATTTTTTCTGGGGGAAATAGACGTTTTTGGATTCATGAACACAGAAAATGTGACAACTTTCAAAATCCAGAGGGGAACTTCCCCCTCGCCCTCACCTCCGGACGCCCATGATTGGAAATTTGCTGATTATTTCTTAAAACATTGTAATATAGTAATAATATCAATTAAAATCGGCTAGCAATTAAAGACATGAATTTATGGAAATTTGGTCTAGGAATTTGGTGGAGTCGACCCATATTCATAAATGAAATAATAAAAAAAACACAGGAACAAATACGCAAGCATTTCAGCACATAGGGAACATCTCGACTAAATCAGAACTTTCCATTCCTGGCTTCAAAGCTGCGAACTTGTCAATAACTTCATCGAAATCAATGACTTTCGCCAACTCAACTTTGTCCGGTACTAACCATAGCACATTAGAAGGTTCAAAAAGGTAAATTAGCATAGAGTTTCATCTGTTGGTAAATTGATACTGATACAGCTACTGTACATGTAAGCTGGGCTTAAAAAAAATTATTTGTTTTTGTTATCTGTTACAATTAATTTTAAAATAACAAATTTCTGCTGAAACTTTGTAAAAAAATTTCTAGACAGTCATTTTGGTGTCACCCCCTCTAAAGGTGTAACCCGGTGCGGCCCGCACCCCTAGTGACGCCACTGATTCCAATTATTGTTCACCAAAAAATTGTTGATACAACTTAATACCATTGAACTGATAGGCACTTGTTGACCTGTCACTATCATATCCGTATGTACAGTTTACAACAATCAAAAACAGAAATTTATGGAGAAGTCACTACCGTCAACCACAAGGGGTCGACTAACTCCTCAGGACAAGAGATAACACGGACAAGATAACAACACATGTTCAATCTTGAATGCAATGCTGTGGCCAATATAAGAATTTATTTCCTCAAAGTTACAGTGCTATCTCAGCCGCTGTCGAACATGCTGTCATCAAACTATGTTGATTTTTCTTTAATGTCATGAGAGTTTGTAAAGAATGCAGCAGATTTAACTCGGACTTCACTGTCTGTGACTGGCAAACTTCACATTTTATGGTTCCTACAAAGGCACAAAAGATCCAAACAAATTACAAAGCAGATGCTTCACCCAATAGGAAGTTAATACTTGACAATGATTGAGCACAGATCATCCATCCATCAACAAGCACTTTTTCAGAAAAAGTGTAAGAAAGTCATGGAGAGAGCTTTTATAGGTGAAGAAAAGATGAGTTTATTAAGAAGTGAGTAAACAGCATAGCTTGAATTTAACTTTTTCTGATGTAATAATTTTTGAATTCATTCAATTATGTAACATGGTCATATGTATCTACATGTATACTTTTGTGTGTATGTATCCATGTATCTATGTATGGATCATAAATAACACATAACTTATATAAAAACATATATACATAAAATTGTAATTGTAATTAGCAACTTCTACTGCACTGGTGTCTAATGCATAAGTCATCAACAAATGGCACATTAAAACCAAGCTGTAATCAGGGCACACCAAAATCAAGCTGTAATCAGGTCAATATCCAAAGGATCAGTCCGCAAGACAAATTAAACAAATAAAAAACCAGATGCTTCACTCAATAACAAGTTAATACTTGACAATTATTGGGCACAGAACATCAAAAGCACTTTTTTCAGAAGAAAAAACACTTTTAAGAAAAAAGCACTTTTCAGGGCCTCCTTGTGATCCTCGGCCTGTGGCCTTATGGCTGTTCCACGTATGCACCCTTCCACGGCCAATCCAGGAGCTTTGCTTAACCCTCGTACGCCTATGAGGGGTGTCTAGTAGACCCCGGGCCGGTTTTTTTAGTATTTCACTCAGTATCCGATTGAGTTTGGTTGTGATATTTTATGACTTTGTTGCTCGCCCAGTAATGCGCTAAAGTAATAAAAACGCAACTGGTTTGTCATACTGGTTACCATGGAAACGGCATGTAAACAACATAACCCAGAAATAACGCTATAAACACATGCGGTTGCAATGTGCAGCAAATTATTTTGTGTTATTTTTTTGATAAAGTATAAGCATTACAGTATTATTTCGTGAAGGATATACGTAAACAAACTTAGATAATGACTTCTAGACGTAGATTTTCGCTAGCTGAGGCTACTAAAATGATCGTTGATGACGAAAGTGATGGTCATATGAGTGACGATACAGACGACAGTGACGATTGCTCCGATGTCGAACCTGAGGCTGCTACTGCAAAAGATCCGGATCCTAACATTACATCGTCGTCGTCATTGGTGGCTGAAGCGACTAAGTATAGAATTATGTCAGCCCCTCTTGGAATATCGTCAGCAGCATGCAACGAGACTTCGTGCAGTAACTACTGATGCGATGAAAATGATGGGTTACAATGTGTCACAAGTGCAACCCATTGTCCGTGGAATGCGATCAATTGCTGGAAGAGGCTGTTGCTATGTGTGTCCAGCGAACAGAAAGCGTAAAAGCAAGCAACTTTGCGATGGCTGTGAAAAGCACGTATGTGGCGAACACTCACGAGTAAAGATGTCTCGTCGCTGTTGCAATTGTTCAACGGAAAATGACCAGTAGGCTAACTAGCACTGAAGGTAACTACGACCAAAACGACATCTAGATAGCACTTATCACTCTGTCCGAATAATATGCTACTGCTAAGACGCGATATATATGAAACTGTTACATGTTTTGTTTATCTACAATGTACCTCTGAAAATGATACATAACTGATAAATTCACATGTATGTGAATACTTCGCATACCCGAGTATTTGTAATTAGTTTTATTGTTATATTACACATATACAAGTGTCTGTAGTGTCTCCTTGTTTTAATTTTAAGTTACAACTATTAAAAAATTGGATAGTCAATGCAAAACAGTACAATGGACCTAGGGGTCTGCTAGACCCCCCTCATAGTACCAGAATGACTACAAAAAGTTCAGTCCTCGGAGGGTTAAGAGGCTACTTCAGCCTGGAACAGTCTGCCTCAAGAGCTTCTTGCCTCTCTCCTCTTCAGTTCCACATATGCTTGAAAACCTTTCTCTTTGCCGGTGCTCACACTGACGCGGGTCGAAAGCGCACGCTGATCTGAGTGGCGCTATATAAATGTTCGATTACAATCACAAAAATTACAATAAGGCAGATAGGTAGCCTGATGGATAAGCAATTTGAAAGGTATGGCCAGTTTTAAGTTGAGAACAAAATGACACAAGCAACTGAGCAGAGCGCACAGACACCTGTAGGAAAAGAGTTCCAAACAGTATGTCCAGCAACCCCAAAACAGTCATCAGATGACCTCATTGAATAATGATAAGTCTGCAAAATTAGAACTGATTTTAAGTATAGTGACTGGCCAGATTTCAAAGTTTTATTTAAAACAAATTCTTTGCTGGAAAGGAAGCCAATGCAAAGATTTAAGTACAGAAGTTATATATTCCAATTAGGAAGTATTAGTTATAGCTCTAGCCGAAGAGTTCTGAACTTTGAAGCTTCAGCATGTTTGACTTATTAAGAAGCGAGTTACAGTAATCTAAGCAACTGGAAACCAATGCATTTGACACAGATATGCTTGCAGACATGGGCACATAATGCCTAATTCTGCATACATGTCATGAATGAACATATATGATGACGTACATGGCCAGTCAGAGACATGGTAGAATCGAAAACAACGCCTAAGTTACGAGCAGCATCTGCCAGCTCAACAATTGAGTCATGCAATTTCAATGACTTAAGCCGATAAACTTTTTAAGTTGCTGTGGAGTGCCCAGTAGCAGAAATTCAGTCCTTGATGAGTTAAGAAGCAGTTTATTGGCAGCCATCCAAGACTGTACCTCATCAAAGACAGCAGACAACAGCTGCACAGATGAGTCACATGACAGACTGTCAAATGAAATGCAGATTTCAACCACTACTCTTTCCTTACATTCCGCCAGTCTACGGTCTTCGGTTATGGGTCTTTTGGTTGAGCCTAGATGCAGCACTGCCATGGGCTCTCGGGCATTTCGTGTTGCAGCCCCCAAGGAATGGAACCGACTACCAATGCTTATCCGTTGCTCGACCTCTTATTCTTCCTTCAAGAAACGCCTCAAAACTCATTACTTCTCACTGGCTTTCAAACATATGGATATCTAATTGCTCTTCACCTGGCGGCTGACTAACCGCGCCTCAGATTCGCACTTCTGTGTGACTTTGCGCGCATTAAAAATGTTTGTAATAATAATAATAATAATAATAATAATAATAATAATAATAATAATAATAATAATAATAATAATAATAATAATCATCAGCATAGAAACGATATCCCAGCGAATGATTATCCAGCAATGTTCCTAGTGGTGTGGTGTATAATGTAAACAAAAGAGAACCAAGCACAGTACCCTGTGGAACCCCACAGGCCAACAAAGTACTAGATGAATAATTGCCATTTAAATACACTGAATTAGTGTGTGGTCTAAATATGTACTAAACCAACTTAGTGCAGGATCAGATATCCCAAACCAGTGCTTGAGGTGATGAAGAAGAAGAGAATTGTTCACAGTAACAAAAACAGCAGACAAAGTCAAGAAGAACAAGTACTGTCACCTTAATCCTGTCCAATGTGGTGTCATTAAGAGCAGCAAGAAGGTTAGATTATTTTGAGTAAAACGATATGCTGACTTAAAAGTGGGGATAAGTGAATTTGATGATAGGTGATTTTGCATGCGATTCAAGACTTTTTAGATGTAAAATTCAATGTTGAGATTGGCCTGTAATTTGACAGATCATCAGGGTCAAGAGAAGGTTTCTCAAACAGCAGATGAACTATGGCATGGGCAAATGCAGATGGAAAGGATCTCTCGTGCAATGAGAAATTGATAATTGATGCAATGGTTGGACCCAGGACATCGAAGCACTCTTTCAGAAACCAAGTAGGAATGGTGTCAAGACCAGTTTGTTACGCGAGAAAAAGATAAGTGTTTGAACCTGAGCCAGAGTAGTTGGCAGAAAGTAGTTCATGATAGAAGGTGTAGAATTTGGAATTTTCCAGTGCAAAGGAACTGTTCAATTTAAGCCATATACAAGAAATTTTGTCTGCAAATAGGTCAAGAATTTACACACACACACACACACACACACACACACACACACACACACACACACACACACACACACACACACACACACACACACACACACACACACACACACACACACACACACACACACACACACACACACACACACACACACACACACACACACACACACACACACACACACACACACACACACACACACACACACACACACACACACGTAACTATACATATATATAATATATGGACTTGCCACCGCTCTGTAGCCTAATGTCCCGTCGAGTTCTACGTTCTGCAACTGGGGGTGAGCTATTGGTTCCTCGGTCCCGCTCCTCAGTTAAACAGCGTCGTGCCTTCTCAGTGGCTGGCCCCTCTATGTGGAATGGGCTCCCACCTTCTTTACGCTTATTTCCACGAGGAAGTTCACCTGTTTTCTACCGCCTCCTTAAGACTTCTCTTTTTAACCGTGGTTGGACTGGGAGCACCTCTGAGTAGGTTTCTTGAAAAGGCGCTATATAAATTATCAAAATGAATGAATGAATGAATATTACACATATAAAACCATATACATAATGTGTTTGTGCATTGCATTGTTATAGATATCGATACATGTTTATACATACATATATAACAAAAAATAAAATTCACATGATTATTCTAGGAATGCATATACATATGAAAGCAGTTCCTTAAGCTAACCCTGAGGCAGCCATCGAATGAAATGTTAGTGACTTCATTTTCTTAGCCTTGGCATATGAGGGTGGATGGTCAGTCCTCTCCCTCGCCATCTCATCTTCCCACTGATGGCATGCGGTCAGTTACAGCTGAGTTGGCTAGGGGGCGAAGGTGGAACAGAAATCTCGAACTAAATTTCTACTCTGATGGGTATTTGAACCCGAACCTCTCGAATGACAGCCTAGCGCACTAACCACTACACAATATAAGAACTAAATATAAATATGCATGTATATTTGATAAATCCAGTACTTAGAAACTTTCAAATATTGATAATCGAAAATAGTTTGAACGAGGCAATCAATACTGTCAGTGAGTTTTGGCCAGCCTTGATAAGTTTAGTCCTTACTACACTTGTTCTTGAGACTTTACACACTGACATAAGTTCTTTAGAGTGGAAAAATACAGCATATCAAGTAACAGGATTTTACGGGTAAATAGACAGGTTACCAGTCAGCTTTTAGTCATTAATTCTTATGGTTTGGACATTTTTTACAGTTCTTCAATAACTCTTAAATGGAGCACACGGACACCAATAATGTCCATAATTTTACTGCAAAGTCTGTCTTGTCATGAAAAAACTATGGTGACTTTCACAAAAGCGATTGTTTGCTCTTTGGAAATGCAGCAACACTTTCTCGACAAACTGTTGGAGTCAGCACTCAGCACATTGATTGTGCCTGCATCTAACGCACCCAGGCCCTTAGCCAGCCACCCGTCCAAAGGGACGGGTGAAAATTTTTTTTTAGACAGGCATAAATTGTGCATGATTCACCTACAGCACCATCCAGCTTCTTATCTAGAGCCACTGCAAGCGTTCAGATGACAGTTCTGTAAGTAGCAGAGGTTGATATTAGGCTCTGTAACCAGCATAGGGGCACTGCAGTAGGACTCGTAGGGCAGTGGGACTTTGGGCGGTCGCGACTTCGTACGCTCACAGCATCGGGCAGTCACGACTTCGAATACTTTTGGATGGGCTATCCTGTTTTCCTGGCTAAGGGCCTGAACGCACCTATTGAATACATGCTTAGTCATGGTGGTTTAATATTAAAATTACATTGATCAAATATGAGTGACAAGAAGTCCACATTGCTAGAATTTCTCAAGAGCAATTCTAAAAGAAAGAAATATCTCCTTGTTCCTGCGGTAGCCACACTCACTTGTATTATAACCAAAGTACTTGTACTAGTATTTGAGACCAAAGTACTTATAATCATACTTGTACTTGACACCTTAGTAGTTGTACTAGAAGGTTAAGCACTTGACACATCTCTGGAAATAGGCAAGCATTCAACTTACAGGAACAATTCGAGAAAAGGTTGGCTGGGCCTCAGTTCCTGAAATCTGTTTCTTGGTAGGTGACCTCAAACCAGGCACCGAGTTTTCACCGCATATCAGGGTTTCGTCTACAAACAAGTAAATGAATCAACATAACCCAATCTAATGCACAAAACTGCATTCAAAATGAATTCATAGTGAAGAAATGCTTAAGCTGGGTCTAGAGGCAGCCATTGTTTGAAATGACAGCAACTTCATTTTTTTAGCCTTGACATATGAGATTAGGTGGCCAGTCCTCTCCCTCGTCTTATCATTTTTGACACATTGGAAACTCCTTAAAACAAACATCCTATCGGAATTTTTGGAACACCTATAATTGATCTACGCTCGATCAGAAAATGCACTGAAAAATTTATATTTTTATGGTCCTTTTTGGGAATAACTTTTCTCCTTGACCCCTCTGTCAGATTTCATCAACTTTGACAGCCTATATCCACCAGATGTGAATAAATGATCAAATCAAACTCTGCCAAGTAATTGCCAGTATTCATAAGAAATTGAATGCATTGTGCCTGGTACATATGGAGATAATGATCAATGAATATTACAGAATTGGATATAAAATGAATATGAAGGCACCTCTGACATTTAACACAGCTGAAATTATAAAACACACAATAATAATTATCACATTTTATAATCTATGCAAGAAACTGCAAAGGTTAAAATGAACCTTGGTCTAAAAGTTCTAGAGGCAGCAATTAATTATCAAAAAGTGGGCATCTCGTAAGTTTTGCGAAATGCCTTCGCAGGGTGGGGGTCACGAAATGCACGATATTGTGGAAAGTAATTTCAACACTGCACAAAGAATTTGGGCTTTTTATCCAATACATCTGGCAACATGTAGTTATAATTTCAACCAATTCACAAATGGTCAGGTGAAACCTTCCTCAGAATTGGTTGAGCTGAGCTTGAATGACCCTGTTAATAAATTCTAGCTGTGAAATTGACTGAGATTTTGGATACTCCTGAAGAATATCTGCTAGAAGTAGCCTTTAATGGAATTCTAACTGTGTCGTTTACAGAATCAATCAATCAATCAATCAATCAATCAATCAATCAATCAATCAATCAATCAATCAATCAATCAATCATTCAAGCATATATAGTGCCCCTTCAAGGCAATTCACTGGCGCTCCCAGCCTGACCCCAAAGAAAGAGAAGAGTCTTTAGAGCAGAGAAGACACTGGCAGACGAGTCTTAAGAGATTACAACTCAGGAGCAAGCCCATTCCAAATTGTGGTTCCAGCCACTGATAAAGTGTGCTGCTGCATTGTAGCGGCGCATACGAAAGGAACATAGAGGTCACCACGTGTGGCAGAGCGAATAGAGCGGACGTGTTGCATACTTGATGTCGTCGTATTATGTTAAAAGCAGAACTGTCATACGAATATAAATGAAAATCATTTAACGTAATTAGTTAAACTTCAACTCTTCGCCATTTGGTCGGTTTGGTTCATAAGTACTCTACTCTCTAAACAAACACTCCAATGCACATCCCAAATTAAAAACTTTACCGTTAAATAAGAGCAAATTTCTTACCGAGTTGCGTGAATTAAACCGGTAAGCTTTCAAATGCCCTCTTGACAGCTCACAATTAGCCTATACTGAAATACAAAAGAAACCAAAGATTGTATACAGAAATTACAATCATTACACAAAGGTCATGTACTTCTCTACTGTCATGAGTAAGAATTACACCCGGCATTATTCAATAATTAATCTAATTAAATGCAACTTATAATGTTTACAAAGGATAAATTCTCGATTTTTCTTCTCTGCTATATATATATTCACCAACATCGTTTTCACACACACAAATTAGTATTAAAATGCTAGGGCCCCGGGCTCCTGTGTGCCGTGAGGAGGACTTCCAGTTGGCGAGAGTCCAGTATAAATTGATGGCTAGCGTCTATCACCAAAGTAAACAGAGGTTTGGGCCAGAATGCGCTCACTGTAATGTAAAGGAAACACTCAATTCCTCGGGCCATTCCGGGTTTGAATCCGCCAGAGCTATTAGTGATATTCGCGATATCCAAGCAGGAGGCCCTCACTACAAATTTCCTCGCACTTTAAAGGGGTTTCTAAGTCTGACCAAACTCTGGGATTGACGTTACTTTCCACTTCCACATCTAGGATTCGAACCTTCCATGAATGACTTGAAACCTCACCCTTCCTTGAGGAATTCTCAACTATCTCAACTAGGTCCTCAGGTAAGCGCTGCATAAATGCCTCCCTTGCTACTGACTTTGGCATAGTATAGTCCAAAATTTGGTTTGGATCCATGATCGTATATTAAATTCAATTATTTAAAATCAAATTTTACATTAAACTACACAGAAACGAATTATAATCTGTCCAGATTCGAGGATTGTCTTTTCACTCTAAATGCTCTATATCAACAGAATATCAATATAATATATCTAATTAATCAGACGTCACTGTATTTCTCTTCTGCCGTGCTGCCCGTGGGCCAATTTTAAATGGCCTGCCCCAGCTGAATACCAACCACAAATAAAAAGAATTGCAAGTACAATTCAAAGCCAAATATCTCACTAAAACGTGCTTGAACGTTTATTCATATATTTTTATATTATAAAGCATGTCATACATACATGCTATTATTCACTGATCATTGCAAAATTATTGCCATGATAAATTTTAATACAGTTAATCATTTTCAATAAATTTTAGTCGTTGATTTTGAGTTTACTGGTGCGGCCCTCGGCTTCAAGAATAATGTTTTCGGTGGCCCACGTTGTCAAAAAGGTTGGACAGCACTCTCTACTGTATGAAACAAATACACGGAACCACGCTTACACTTCAAAAACTAGGGATAATAAGGGAAATCAGAATATCGGGCCCAAAGTAATCTTGGTTTCTTAAAGAATTTCGTTAAGGAGAGAAAATTTATACTCCCTGAACATAGAAGAACTCCTGTGTGTCAACGAATGCCAGCGGCAGCCTCTCAAAAAAATGGCGGATCTCATTCTCACTTCGATCGACTTACATTATGCTTCGATCGGCAGCAATGCTTCTCGAAGATCACAATTTCGGCAAAAACTCTTCAAATGTACCAAACAAATTCGACCGCAAGCTCAGAATAACAAACTTATCAGTTTACCGTGAAATTCAAAGAAACTAATTCGATTTACTCTTAAAATTTGCCCGCGACAAATTTCTTCGAATGACCTGTACAGCACAGCCGTCTTGACAATAATTAGCGCCACCTAGTGACAAGATTTATATAGCGCAATACTTTTATTCCAACAAGAAAACCGTAGCAGGCTATTTTGTTACAGTACTTTGGTTACAATAATAATTAATGACAGTATAATACACTTCCTCTCTGTCAGCTGTTTACGGTTCAACCACTTCGCTCAACCCGCTTCTCTTCCGCCCAAACACTTAAAATTGAAAACACTGCTATTTCACTAATCTTATCGATTCCTATTCTGAGTTGAAACAACACCTATCCTAGCTGTTTGTCTCTTTGCCTGACCCCTTTGGATCTTGACGTGGAAGCGATTTCAACCCCATCCTGCATATCCAATCGGGGTGTCTCTATTCCGGCTGTTTTCCATCTGGGTGCTAAGTAGTATTTGCGTCATTAGATCTAAAGTAACGAAATACCCACACATTCTATTCTCTCTTTTAAGTTTCTTAAACTTGATTTTTTCTCGGGGTCTCTCGCACTGGGAGCGTTTCTGAATGGCCATCCCGCTTGAAGCGCTTTATAAATATCCAAATACAATACAATACAATACAATACAATACAATACAATACATTGTTAGTAACAAAGATATGTATAACACTGTACATGCATGTCTGCATGTATGTATGTGTGTGTATGTATGTATGTATGTGTGTGTGTGTGTGTAAGTATGTATGTATGTGTATGTATGTATGTATGTATGTATGTATGTATGTATGTATGTATGTATGTATGTATGTACGTGTGCGTATGTATATATGTATGCATTATGTATGTATTATGTATGTATGCATGTATATATGTGTGCAAGTATGTATGTATGAATGTATGCATGTATGTATGCATGTATGTATCCATGTATGTATGTGTGTATGTATACATGTATGTATGTGCATATGTATGTATGTGTGTATGTATGCGTGTATGCAAGTAAGTGTGCATATATTCATGTTTGTATGAATGCTTGTATGTATACTATGCATGCATGAATGCGTTTATGCACAGTATGTTTGTATGTGGACTTTTATAAAGCGCATTTCAGGAAACCCCAAACCGTTAGGCCATAGCCTACACGCAGCGTATTCATTAAATACAGTACGCGCTTCCGCTGTAACATGGGCTGGATCTCTATATTGTACGCCTAATCAGTTGTGTGCCGCCATGTGAGCTCTTTGTCTATTGAATATACTGGTGAGTGCAAGATTTCTCCGCTAACAGGTTTTCCCGCTCGCTTGTACTGGGAGGCTCATTAACTCGGGGTGGGGTGTTTCTGACGTCACTGGACCATTTATAAACAAACATAGTGAAAAGTTACACAATTAAATTTAACAAATATCAAATAATAAACAATTGTATATATAGGAGTGACAGTCATGATCCAGATTCTAAAATACAGACACAATTGATAAGTTGACTGTCAAAGAAATATTTGTTGACTGATACAGCATAAACAGCTGTTAATTAACGCTGTATCTGACAGCGCCTCACCCCGATTCACGCATATTCATGACCCCCTACTGGGCCGACCTGTGAGTGGAAAGATCTTGCGTCTACGCTGTGCTTATGAATACGTGCGTGTGTTCGTGGGTGAGTGAGTTACCCGAGAGCAATAGACCACAGCCAGGCCAGTCTCTGGCCACAAAGCGATAATATCGCAGGCCGGATTCTGTTTGACCCGCTGGTCAAGCTCATATGCATACGGCGTCGACTCTTCTCATTTCTCAATGAATTGATCTGATCGGGTGAAATCTTTCACCACTGCTGCCAGTTTGAGTGGACGCGACGCCATTTAAGGTCCCCGTGTGCGGACTGCGCTAGCCCGAAATTTAAATCGCTAAAATAAGCCAGCATCGGGAGGCGAACAGCGAACCGCACGCTCTCTAACACACAGGCGCATGAGACTCAGCCTACGCTCTAACCAATGTTCCTAACTGGGCCTGCATCTTTATTATAATCATTTGAGTGTCGTTATATTTGTACCCTCTGTCTCTGTCTCTGTCTCTGTCTGTCTGTCTGTCTGTCTGTCTCTCTTTCTTTCTCTCTCTCTCTCTCTCTCTCTCTCTCTCTCTCTCTCTCTCTCTCTCTCTCTCTCTCTCTCTCTCTCTCTCTCTCTCTCTCTCTCTCTCTCTCTCTCTATATATATATATATATATATATATATATATATATCTGGTAGATATCACGTAGATATATATCTGGTATCTACGTGGCATAGGTATGGTGTAGATCAGGTGGTTGCATAAAATAGCCATATTTATACCATGTAGCATCTACATGTTTAACATATATGCATTCTATGTGAAATGCATATTGGTATAGAATCTGGTATCTACGTGGCATAGGTATGGTGTTGATCAGGTGGTTGCATAAAGGAGCCATATTTATACCATGTAGCATCTACATGTTTAACATATATGCATTCTATGTGAAATGCATATTGGTATAGAATCTGGTATCTACGTGGCATAGGTATGGTGTAGATCAGGTGGTTGCATAAAGGAGCCATATTTATACCATGTAGCATCTACATGTTTAACATATATGCATTCTATGTGAAATGCATATTGGTATAGAATCTGGTATCTACGTGGCATAGGTATGGTGTAGATCAGGTGGTTGCATAAAGGAGCCATATTTATACTATGTAGCATCTACATGTTTAACATACATGCATTCTATGTGAAATGCATATTGGTATAGAATCTGGTATCTACGTGGCATAGGTATGGTGTAGATCAGGTGGTTGCATAAAGGAGCCATGCATATTTATACCATGTAGCATCTACATGTTTAACATATATGCATTCTATGTGAAATGCATATTGGTATATAATCTGGTATCTACGTGGCGTAGGTATGGTGTAGATCAGGTGGTTGCATAAAGGAGCCATATTTATACCATGTAGCATCTACATGTTTAACATATATGCATTCTCTGTGAAATGCATATTGGTATCGAATCTGGTATCTAAGTGGCATAGGTATGGTGTAGATCAGGTGGTTGCATGAAGGAGCCATATTTATACCATGTAGCATCTACATGTTTAACATACATGCATTCTATGTGAAATGCATATTGGTATAGAATCTGGTATCTACGTGGCATAGGTATGGTGTAGATCAGGTGGTTGCATGAAGGAGCCATATTTATACCATGTAGCATCTACATGTTTAACATATATGCATTCTATGTGAAATGCATATTGGTATAGAATCTGGTATCTACGTGGCATAGGTATGGTGTAGATCAGGTGGTTGCATAAAGGAGCCATATTTATACCATGTAGCATCTACATGTTTAACATATATGCATTCTATGTGAAATGCATATTGGTATAGAATCTGGTATCTACGTGGCATAGGTATGGTGTAGATCAGGTGGTTGCATAAAGTAGCCATATTTATACCATGTAGCATCTACATGTTTAAGAGATCCGGTTTAAGGTGTGTGTGTGTGTGTGTGTGTGTGTGTGTGAGTGTGTGCCGGCGTGCGTGCGTGCGTGCGTGCGTGCGTGCGTGCGTGCGTGCGTGCGTGCGTGCGTGCGTGCGTGCGTGCGTGCGTGCGTGCGTGCGTGCGTGCGTGCGTGCGTGCGTGCGTGCGTGCGTGCGTGTGTGTGTGTGTGTGTGTGTGTGACTAGCCTATCTGCACTATACGTGTGACATATGGATTTCATGTAGAAGCCAGATGGTTTGCATATTATGCATTGCATGAGGTATGCAGATTGGTAACCCACCTGGGATATGTGTTGTATACTTAAAGTGTAAATCAGGTGATTACATATAGAAAACACTTGGATTCCATATACCATCTAGATTGTTAACATATATGCATTCTATGTGAAATGCATATTGGTATAGGATCTGGTATCTACGTGGCATAGGTATGGTGTAGATCAGGTGGTTGCATAATGGAGCCATATTTATACCATAAAGCATCTACATGTTTAACATATATGCATTCTATATGAAATGCAGATTGGTAAAAAAATCTGGTATCTATATAGAACACGCAGTATAGATAGGCTAGTTACATAATAATACGCGCCATATGAATGCCAATGTCATTTGAGATTAGAAATCCAGCATAAAGGCAGGTTGCTCCATACATGGTATAATCTAACTCAGATCTGTAGTTATTTCAGATTTAAAATTTAAGGCTGGTTAGATCCGGACTTAGGGGCCTTCAGTGGCGTGGCACCCATTCAAACGGGATAAGGTCTAACATTTGAACTTCAAATAATAATATAGGCCTACTTTGGACACACATTGAAGGTGAGCTGCCGTGTGGCATGCATCGTTACAATCAGTTGTGTGTGTGTGTGTGTGTGTGTGTGTGTGTGTGTGTGTGTGTGTGTGTGTGTGTGTAGGTGTGTGTGTGTGTGTGTGTGTGAGTGTGTGTGTGAGTGTGTGTGTGTGCGTGCGTGTGTGTGAGTGTGTGTGTGTGTGTGCGTGTGTGTGCGTGCGTGCATGCGTGCGTGCGTGCGTGCGTGCGTGCGTGCGTGCGTGCGTGCGTGCGTGCGTGCGTGCGTGCGTGCGTGCGTGCGTGCGTGTGTGTGTGTGTGTGTGTGTGTGTGTGTGTGTGTGTGTGTGTGTGTGTGTGTGTGTGTGTGTGTGTGTGTGTGTGTGTGTAGCCTGAAATTGATAGCCGATTCAGCTAGGCCCGTCATTAAAGAATGAATTAAGTGACCAGTCGACCAAGTGTCCATTGTTGCAATAATATCAGTCGGAGATCTACATGTGCGGCTGTATATTTCTGCCTTAAAACACGGCTGCTCAGTAGTTTTATTTGGATTAGTATTCCTTCATTAGCAACAACACCTATAGGCCTATGGGATTTGACATTCTGGGCAAATTTCTTGTAATTTTTGTATATATTGATAATGTAGATATTGTATGGTGTGCATGTGTCATAATCTATTAAGGCTATACAATATACTATACATATACAGCCCAAATGGGCAAAATATATGTATTTTTAAGATATGTATACCATATAACCATGCTGTTGGGGCTGTATGTCTGTCTGTGTGTCTGTCTGTGTGTCTGTCTGTCTGTTTGACCGGGCTTAACTTCTACAACTTTGCACCTTTTCACTTGAAACCTTCACTACTGTGTCGGCCTCGACATCGGACACCCAATGGAGGGGTTCGCGTACCCCCTTTTCACCGCTAACATGGTGAAAATCCCCAAAAACTCTACCCAACCGACCGTCCTTCACGCCCCAGGTCGCCTTTTCCACTGCCAAGCGGTTCTATTTATGGCGCGGGTATTCCCCAACGTCATTGATAATGCGCATAACGACGTTGTTTACTTTCGCACAAAATTTAATTACGATCGATTCGAATTATATTCATCGTTTTACAGCAAAATTGTATGTTCAAAGACTCTTCTTCACTAAGGGCAATGAGGGCTAGATTTATGGCGTTTTCTTTAATCCGCCAACGCTGGGTTCACCCTCTTCGACTGCGAAGCAGTCAGTCCACGGGAGACTGCGAAGCAGTCGTCGCCAGAGGGCGACTGCGAAGCAGTCAGTCCACGGCAGAGGTCGGAAGACTGCGAAGCAGTCTCCCCCACACGTCGCCTAAATTTCTTCCTTATTCGCTACACGGATTTAAACTTATACCTAAATTTGTTTCTTATTCGCTACAGGGATTGAAACTTATAACCCCGGGCAACGCCGGGTAAACCAACTAGTATCATAAAAGCGCCAGACCTACAGCCACAGATTCAACAAGCCCTTTCTATACGCCAATATTATTGGCAACATAGCCAGCCGCATAGCCAGCCGCAGATTCAGTATAGGCCTATGAAAGCGCCTGACCTACAGCCACAGATTCAACTAGACCTCTCGGTACTACTTTACACGCGTTAAAAATGTTCGTAATAATAATAATAATAACAATAATAATAATAATAATAACAATAATTTTAAAAAAATAGTAGTAGTAGTAGTAGTAGTAGTAATAAAAAATAATAATAATAATAATAATAATAAGAATAATAATAATAATAATAATAATAATAATAATAATAATAATAATAATAATAATAATAATAATAATAATAATAATAATAATAATAATAATAACAGCATACCTTTTCCAACGAATATCAGTCTGCACTCAGCGCTTAAACGCCGTAGCTTTCAGAGGCACATTCACACCACACACCGGGGATGAGGACCATGAGCTCCAAGCTTAACTAATCTATTAGTAGACAGTATCTTAGAGCCTGAGGGATCTTAAATACCTCGGGCAAAAAAATAATAATAATAATAATAATAATAATAATAATAATAATGATGATAATAATAATAAACTCTGGGTCCCATCAACAGATCTAGCCGTGAATTCATCACAGAGTTAGGCCGGCGACTGACAACGGTGTCAGAGGACCCACTCGAGACTATGCACTTGTTCCAGCGCCTTTCTATATGCACTCAACGATTTAACTCCGTCGCGTTTCGAGGCACTTTTGCAAAGCTAGGCCTAGTCGGGGGACGAGGACCGCTAACTCCTGAACATAACGCCTCTCTGAGGGCAGTTTCTAAGAGCCCGAGGGATCATTTCTACCTGGGGCGAAACAAAAATAATAATGTGGCGAATCTGTCGCCCGTTTGATTTTTTTGACTGAGCGTCGTCGTCCAACTTCGATTCGTTGTCAGTCTGCGTTATCGCTTGTCTCGCCTGCCTATCCGTCTCATCGCCTGCTCCGCCTCCTTCCTCGTCATCTACGTCGCCTGGGGCGAAACAAAAATAATAATGTGGCGAATCTGTCGCCCGTTTGATTTTTTTGACTGAGCGTCGTCGTCCAACTTCGATTCATTGTCATCATTCCAGAGGCGTGATGCTATGTTGGATATGCTGGGTTGGAGAACTTGAGATGAGTAGTGACCGGAGATCGAGAAATACTGAAATAGGAGGAGGATCGGGTGGAACGGGTTGCCTGGGTGGTGAAGAGACCACGGAGGAACTTGGGCTGGATAATATCCAATAATACAACAGAGCACCACGCCTCTGGAACGATCTCCCCCTTGAATTCCGCAGATTCTTGGTTCCTCCATCATCATTCCAACCCGTCCTCCATCCTTCTCCTCGTGCTCCTCTATAGATCTATCTCCGGGCTTTCCACTCCAAACTGAAGTCTCACCTTCCAATTCTCCTCGCCCTAAATAACACCCGCCTTCACAACTGCTCTGCCTCCTCTCTTGATCTGGCCCCCCCCCCAACCAGACTCAGACCTCTTTTGGATTACTCTCTGGAAAACCCCCTCAACAGTCACAGTCGTATGCTGGCGCATCCTGTTTGAACAGAGCTTTGGTACTCTCCTAATTTTCTTCCTTTCAGTAATGTCGCTGCATTCATTAGGCGTTACAATCATAGGCCTAATTTATCGGGGGAACGAGGGTAACCGTACCCCCACCCCACTCTTTGGGCTGGGGTACCGTACCCCCACTTTATGAACAATGCCAATCAATATTTTATTATTTTGCCTTCCCAGAGATCGCAGTCAACGCCTTGCTTCCTGTATGTAAGAAATTGGTACACCCCCACTTTTTAGACCAAAGTTACGCCCCTGGTTACAATTATATAATCCTGTAACACACCAGAGGCGATGTCCGCAACTGATTTGAACGTGTATTTCATGAATTGTAACCGTTCGAAGACAGTCAGCTCAAGAAAAAGAAAAATAATGCACCACATTGACGTTATTCAAAGAATTTTATATGGTAAATATTTTACCGCCGGTAGAGGGCAGAAGACGTCAACATAGGAATGCCAAATTTTTTGTAGCAATTCTGTGATACCATAGGCAACTTTTAATCACTATTAGAATTAGAAATTCGAGAAAAAAAATTTTCACTCCACCCTACTGTACAGCGCAATGAGTTTGCAGGCGCTTAATTAAAGAACAGATTATTATTATTGTTATTTATTCATGGTGCACCTATACCACTCGCCGTATCATTGAACGCAGCGCTCGTGAATAAGGTCATCGTTTGCGCTTAAATCAGAGTAGCGCTTTAGAAATTGGAAGATTACGATTACATTTGATGTGAGGTTGCTGGGCAGTCGGTGGCCCTCTATCTACGTGCTTCGCAGTTGACCTCAATCCTGGGTGCCATTCCCACTGGCCATCACCCATGAACAACAAAGTGATTGACTTTGCTGCTGACTGGTAATAATGTACATGTATATTGTCATAATAAGGGGCCAGGAAAAGATTCCTGTTGGACCCCACAATACAGATAGAAGGATCAGCTACAGCCGTACCAATTAGCATTATGCTAGTGCTGAACGTAATCTGATTGTAGCAGATTGGATATCTGTATAATCTTGCGCTAAATCATATCTGCCTTTTAGCGTCAACGGAAATAGGTGAAAGACAGAAAGCACACATGACTTTGATCTTCAGTTAGTGGCTCAGCGCATAGCAACAGTCAACATTGCAGTCAGTAAATCAGTGTATACCCTACAGTTGATATTATAACTTTAATTCTATCACTTGCAATATTTTGTGTCATCAATCTATAGTTTCAAATATTTCTAACAAAGACCATTTGTAACATACAGATGCATTCAGGTAGATTATATTTGTGATATTTCGTTATTTTTTTTATCATGTTGAAGTTCCTTTTCGCACGTATCTAGCCCCACTACATGTAGTGTTGAAGAACTCTCAATAGTGGAGTCGAACATGTTGTCGATCACGATCTGCTTAGATCAGAAAATGGTTGCGAAACATTTAAACAGCAGTGAGCTTTAAAAAACAAGAAGAGCTCGACGATATAACTAGGGGGTCTACATGTTGTATATGCACCAAAATCTACACCGATACGAAAGCCTTGCCATGCATTCGTACATTCTGCATTAAGCGTCTCAAAGACAATGGGCTTAAAACTAACAAAGGACCTGGATATGAAATGCAATGTTCAAACTGTAGACTACTGTTCAAGATTCCTCCAGAAGGGCTTCATGGACTGCCAATATTTTCTTAATTGAGAGGCTGATACAATTGGCAAATGTTTCGTTGCAGTAACAAGTAACAAGTAACAAGTGACTTTGTACGAGGTGCGTAATTTACCAGGTCCATCCACAGGATATATGGGGCCCTATACAGGTTTTATTTTGTGGTGGCCCCTCCCCATTGGCATTTGGAATATGCTATAAATGTTATAGGCCTACCTAAGAAGTACATGGCCTGAGCTAGTTTAAACAGCATTACTGAGCATTATGGCCAAAATTAATACGATATTAGTATAAGTTTACAAAGGCAGTGCCAGTACATCGTACAGAATTACATCGGTTTCCTAAGCTGATATTAACCAATATTGACACAACTAACTTGCCTAAGGTGGATAGAATTATCCATTATATCCGATAAGTTATAATGTAAAACAATATTTTTTTCATTTTTACAACCACTGGAAAAGTTTATCATGCTAGATATTGATTAAATAAAAAGCGTCAATAGCACAATGAGTCAATAACCACTTTAGCAAGCATCAAATAAAAGCACCGGCCAATGTTTCTTTTCACTTCCACTTGCTGCGGCGTCCTCGGAAGGCACATCTGCATTTATAAGAAGCATAGTTGTTAAAACCGTTTTTTTTTCGTTTTTTATTTTTCTTCTCGTTTTTTCCTTTTTTATGTAACTTTATTTATTTATTGACCGTCTGTTAATTTTTGTCATTTCTGTTTAATTTTTTTCTGATGTTCCTTACGTTGTCTCCGTACTTTCAAGGATTCATCATTTGAGAAGTAAATATTTTATGAATAAATTTAAAAAAAGTTATTCCTAAGTTATCTAAAATGCCAAAAGAAAAGGTTTCGGAATGAATTCACGTTACTTTGATAAGCGAGAAAGACAAAAACTCAGCATTAGCTAATTTAAAATGCATTTACTGTGAGAAAGTTTACCCTATACAGTATATAATCTATGCCTAAAAAGTTTAGTTTTTAATTGTGTTAGTTAGTCAGCATGGACTTATGTGGCCTTATGTTTACAATTTAAATTTGAAAAGATTTCAATATGTTTAATTTCTCAATTTCTTATTAAACCAAACTTATAAGAAATAAAATAATTGTTGTAGATTGATGTTTTTTAGCCTAGTGTTTACTAATAAATTTGTGTTCTTTGCTAATTAAATTCTGTAAATAAGATTTTAATTTAAATTGCATTAGGGCCTACAAGATGCGAGAAAGTCAAATTATTTTCTTTTGTCGTTTTTTCCGTTTTTTTCCCGTTTTTTATTTTATTTTTTTGAAAAAACGACGTTTTTCCGTTTTTATCTAGTTTCTTTCGCTTTTAACAACTATGATAAGAAGCACATTGCACACCCACCCCCCACCCACGTACAACACACTCCAACCCTCCCAGCCGTCCAATCTTCGTCAGTTATTCATAGTTCAATCATGCCGCTTATCCCGCTCACCTTGCGCCTTAGCACTTCTCCGCCCTTCCGTCAACTCATCGCTAAAATTTGCAAATCGCTTACCTGGAGTAAATTTAGTCTCGCCAGAATATCGATAAATATCAGATCTATTTTATGAACTCAACAAAACCTCATCCCTTGCCATCACACCACAGGTCTTTCACTCAAACTTAAAACACTGCTCTTTCTATGTGTGCCTTTGTCTTTATGTATTGTAGATGTCTATGTAGCCTATCAATAAGTAATTCTCATTTCTGTGCACTTATAGGTGTCTACCTGTGTATGTACATGTATAATTGATAACATCATCGCCATCGCGACCTTCTGCCTGTTTACTATTCAAGCGGTTTGTGGAATTTGACATTAATTTAGGTTACTCTCATTTTAAAATCATGAAATTTTAATAAAAGCAATATATTTTAGTTTAAGACAGTAGGCCTAACAATCTGTTTGTTTCTTTTTTCAGCTGAACTTCGATACAAATCGGATCCAGTTTTAGTTCAGATGATCAGAACAAATTCCAGTAAAAACACGACAGTTGAATAAAGCAAAGAAATCCGTGGATTGACGATCTTAGAAAAAGAATTGTTTGTTGTAAATGAACTGAGTTCTGAAGTTCAAGTTTACGATTCTATGGAATTTAGCCTGAGTCGTCGATGGAATTTGAAGGAATTAATTAATCCTTGGGACATAGGATCTTGCAACAGAAATAAATGTCTCTACATCTTCGATTACAAATCCTTCGATCAGTTGAAGGAAATCTTGAGAGTTTATCCAAATGGAAAATTAATAAAGAAATGGTCAACAGGAAACGATTGGGGATACGGTCTTTCTGTAACAGAGGAAATGAATGTCATTTTAGCTGTTTTATATGAAAATAAATTAAATGAATATTCGCCAGATGGGCAATTGATCAGACAAATAAATCTGACATCAGACCCAAATACTCGTTATCCACTGCATGCTGTAAAACTGACCAATGGTCATTTCGTGATCAGTCATGGCTACGGTTGTAGTGATCAGCACAGAGTGTGTACAGTGGATGCAGATGGAAAACTCAAGAAGTCATTCGGTGGAAAACCTGGAACTAGCATCGGACAGATGATTCGTCCAGGCCATTTGTCCGTAGATGGAAATGGATTCGTGATGGTTGCTGATCGATTCAATAGTCGAGTTTTGCTATTGGATTCAGAATTAGAATTTAAGAGAGAAATTCTCTCAAAAGAAGAAAAACACGGATTGCGATATCCACGGAGGATTCTTCTGGATGAGGAAAATGGTCGACTGTTTATGGCTTGCAACGAATCAGACAATCAACGGATTTTGATTTTCGATTTAAATAGTTAATTAAACATTATTATGTCGTTTCTTGAAATCAAACAACTAATTTTGCAAGAAGAGTGTTTAATGCTATGCAATGAAGACAATAATTCCCGATGTACAGTTACAAAGTCTTTCCAACTCAATATATAGGCATAGCAGTTTTAAACCTTTGAACAAACGAAAGTAGTGCCGAAAGTCATTAACTTTTTAATTAATTCAGCAAATATTCAAATTTATATCAATGATGAGTTTTATATTGAACATTTCTTTGAAAAATTAACATTCATCTGAATGTATTAGAAGCAATGCATCGTCCCATTTGAACTGTTTAGCCTACTGCTTATTTGACTTCCAGTTTCAATTCATTGACGTCTTCCAGATTCAGGATTCGTTCCAGATAATGTTTTCTTCCCTTTCTTCTACTCCCTTTAGACTCTTGATGTCCACAGCAGTTTACGCAACCCAATAAAACCTATGACTTTTCATTGCGGATTTTGACGCCATGCAAGGACCTGTCAAAACCCAGGAGCATACAGGGTTTTTACATAACGCTATCTCCTCTTGGAACCCTACCACTAAAACACTGATATAAACAAAGCGAAAGAGAGACAAAGAAGAGAGCGAGGCAGGGATCGAGGCACTCTGGGTGCATATACAGCGATTTCGCAACTTATCTCAGTCGGATCTTTACCACGAAGGATGCGTACATGCAAAAAGGAATTTGATTAGGCCTATAATTTATTGCGTCATAAGAAACATTAGACCAGCACGTTTGGCTGCGCTTGGAGTATAGTCTTATAGTCGAGTTATCGCAGTGTACAAGACTTTCACTCGACAGGGGTTAAAATCCTCGCCACAATAGGAGCAGTTCTTTTGTCGAATTTATACTTTTTCCTAATCGACATTTTTAATGATTTTGTGCTTGAAGTGGCAGGCTCCTATGCATCTAGTAGGTTGATTTGTCAAAGTGAACAGATGTAAAGCCAAACATCGATTTCTTTTCACTGTTCGACATTTCGATGATGTTCGGTTTGAAATGAAAAGTTCGTTCGATCATTGGTCAATTTTTGTCTTCAACAGTTCTCTCATCAAATTCGAATTTCCACTTCTTCCGATCCACACATTTTTATGTTTTCTTTCTAAAATGCCTCAATTTTTACTTCTTCTGATCCACACATTTTTACGATTTTCTTTCTAAAATGCCTCATAATCCCTCATTTGTCTTGTCTTTCGAATGGGATTTTCCAAATGAAACTTGACTCGTTTCCAAGGCGACATGAAACAGTCGGTCCAAGAACGACGTCATCGGAGTTAGCCTACAATAACATTGCAGAATGACATCTTTACTAGATCTACGTCATCGGTACTGTTGATGATTTCCCAAGGCAGAAAGAAATTTACTGTACGCGGCATGGCGTCCTTGTATTTCGTGCCTTGCTAGCACATCCGTTACTGAGATATGTTACTCAGCATAAAACTTATTGTCTCGTCAAGTATTATTTACGGGTCTTCAGCGTTCAAAAATAGCAAGTTGCCTGAAATGCAATGTCAATTCACTATCATCTCATCCCTTCAAAACTAAGTAATATCGGCTTTTCTAGAATTCATGCTCATAACTTAATAATAAAGATGCAATCTTTAGGAAACCAGAAATTTCACTTAAAACGGTCCAGCATTCGTTCCAGGTGTAGACCGTATGGGAATGGTCTTTAATCATCGCACAAAAATTGTTGGTTGGGTTAGTTGCACATGTAGAATCTATCGAAAGTCTTCAGTAATCTTTTTGTAAGCCTCGGTGCTTGCCAGGCAAACACACCAATTGGCCGTCTTATCCTCGACTCACAACGATTGACCATGCGGATGATTGGCAATGTGAAGACGGTAAATAATTAGACAAAGAAAACCGATCCATTTAGGAGTTTAGGACACAAAGAGACGGATCAGAACGAATAAAACCAATGCACACTAATATTAATGAAATGATAAACGCGCGTTTATCTGACTATGTTAGACCTATATTTTCTGCTGCCAGACAGAAGGTTGAAACAATATCGGTTACATCTTGCCCTGGATCATAGTTGCCTGCTTGTGTTAACAGACTTAAGGTACAAAGTACGAAGAACATATAGGCCTAACCTTGAGCTTTATTCAGTGGCTCAGGGCACGGCCTCAGTCAAAATAACATTCAGTCTATCAATGTTATAGCCTACATGCAGTAACTCTTTAATTAACTTAGACTGTTTAGTTCGATCGATCGTAGAACTGCGCTTAGGTAGACTATATCGATAGAATTTCATCTTGTGTATTCGGTCAAAATTCTCTTAATTACGTATATTAACTGAAAGGACAATCGAAGGCAAATAGAACATACAGTAGGCTTATACCAATAGAGAAATAATTGTCGGATCTATCTAGATGAGAAAATGGCTGCGAAAGGTTTAGATAGTGGTGGTATTAAACAAGAAGAGATCGACGATATGACAACATGTTGTATATGCACCGAAATCTACACCGATCCGAAAGCCTTGCCGTGCATTCATACATTCTGCATGAAGTGTCTCGAGGAGAATGGACTAAAAACAAACAAAAGACCTGGAGGTGAGATGCCTTGCCCAATCTGTAGACGACTCTTCAAGATTCCTCCAGAAGGGTTTAACGTACTCCCGAAAAATTTCTTCATTGAAAGGCTGATACAAGTGTCAAATGTTTCAGATCAGTCTGCCTCTTTAAGAGCTCTATGCGATACATGTGCAGAGGAAAATAAGGAAGAATCAGGTAAAAATGTTCCTGCAGCCGACACATACTGTTTTGATTGCAATCAGAAGTTTTGCGAAGAATGCAGCCGACATCATAGAAAATTTAAACTGACAAAGAATCACAAATTGATAGATATAAAGGAGCATGATGATGGTCAAACTTCGATGGCCTACCTAGCACCAAGTGTCTGTGAACTGCATGAGCGAAAGGTTCTGGATATATATTGTGCTGACTGCAAAACTGTTATATGCGCCATCTGCTTCATTGAAAACCATAAAAATCACGAAGGTTCTCAGGTTGACAAATTCGTGGATGGTTTTAGGAAAGAGATCGGAAGCAAAGCAGAAGCGTTAAACAAGTGCAGATCTATAGCTCAGACGAAGCAGGTGAAACTCTTGGAGGTGAAGGAAGACACACGAGAAAGAGTGGAAAAATTAGAATTTGATGTGGCAAACAGAAAAGATGAACTGAAACAGTTGATAGAAAAGCACGAGGCTTCTCTTCTACAAGATCTATGTTTCATGAAGCAAAGCAAACTGAAAGAAATCCAAACGGAAACAGATGATGTTGATGCATATCTATCGAGTTTAGAAACTTACAATTCTTATTGTCAGAAGATAATGGCCAAAGGATCAGCTACTGACATCTGTCGTGCATTTTCGGACTTATCTGTTAGAGCGTTGGAGTTGCAACAACAATGCCAACCTGTGAATGAAATAGAAATGCAGTCTTTTAATTTCTACTTCAGAAAATCAGAACTTGAAGAATTTCTTGAGGAAACCTGTGACAACTTGATTGGCGAAATAGAAGGTAAGCGGCGGTTTTCTGTCAGGGCATTTTCAACAGCTTCGGCTATATTCTGTAATTTCTCTATCATTTAGGGCCTATAATTCATCACAATAATATTTGCAGGGGAACAGAATTCTCGGAGGTCATCTCGTTCTACGCTGGTGGAGAAAAAATACACCTGATCCCAAAGCTGGAGGACAATCTATATTTCAGATGCTCGTTAATTCCACTCAAGATGCAAATTTTGTGCTGCCTATGCAATGATGACTGCATTCTTAAGAATTTCTTACATTAGTTCGAATAAGTGTTGCGTGTTGCGAACCTGCTAAACTGCCGTAGCTCTTTTTCTTCTGGGCAAGTAATCCGGGTATCTTGTGGCAGATTCCAATAAGAATCCGTCAGTAATAATGGTTGTATAATGTATACTCACCTCATTTGCGGTTAAATGCTGCGAATATGTCACGGCATAAGTGTGCAAGGCAAGCAACCAAGCCCCTCTGCCACTGCCCATTGACCCTGCATGTGTCGCCGAACTGCCCTGGGACACGGCAACCTTTGACATCGATTATGATTTGATTGAGCGCCTGTGAATATATAATACCCGCGACTTCGCTGTTGTGGGCGCTCTAGACATTTTTAGATTAC